>JAMZAV010001816.1:0-201718 GCA_024449915.1 Sweltsa coloradensis
TAAAAAAAAAAATTTTCTTAATAAATTTTTTTAACACACCATTAACTCATCTAAAATTCCAACACATACATTATCACAGGGGGCGCAATATGACCTAACCGGGTTTGAAGCGCCCTAGTCTCTCATACGTCGTGTTTCCTTATCATATAATCTGGGATTTTCATGGATCATGTGACACGAGTGATGTACCTCTAACCGTGTATCATTATGTTTTCCCATACCCGTGCCTCGTATTCTAGCACTGGGTAGCCGGCATCGATGCAACGTCACATTCTGAATGTACCAATAATTATGCCTTGCACAATGTCATATGAATCGTTGACAATTAAAAAATAAGTTATTTTCCCCCCGTGTGGGCCGGGATAGATTGGCCCAGAGCATGGCTCTGCTAATAGTGGGTTCTCTTATCTGATATTTGGGGGTCCCGTGTGAAATTTTTTGTGATAGAGTATTGAGATTTGGTATCATTTTTTTCCTTGTGAAGTACTGATTCAGAAAAGTGATGGTGGGGATCTGGGACCCGCGACTGGAAGGGGTGGGGGGTGGGGGTTAAAATGTCGAAATTTTGTAAATATAATCAAATATTTTTCTCATTTTTTCGAAAATTCTAAATTGTTTTAATTATTTTTAGCTTTTAAACACTATATTTAATTTTATATATTTCAATAAATCATTAAATTGACCACCATATTGGATTCAAAAGGGCGGAAATATTTTATATTTAAAAATTCCGCACATAGTCGTGTGGGATATCAGAAAAAAGGGCATTTAACGTCTCAATATGGATAAGAGAACTGTTTTAGGGTCATGGTTATACTCAAAGTACCAATATCGACATTGATTTGACTTGTAGACCAGTGTCCTATCGATTTCTTCAAAATATACATGAATTTTAATGTTGCCATTGCCAATATTTTGTGATTTTTTTACTGCAGAGTACAAATGTATGACATGGCATTATGATAAAGTAAAATTAATGACATTTAAAAAAAATTTAAGTTCAATATATTTTTTCAATATATTTCAATACATTTTGATTTAGCACAAGAACATCGTACTATATTCAACAGTTCTTCAGACCCGCAAGGGATGTCACACATTAACTGGCTCATACGATTTACATCATCTATAGTCCATCCCAAGTCTGTTACAATGGTATACGGGGGTTTGCAACATGCGATTGCTACCAAATCAATGCTTGATAATGATCTCTTCTGATAGCTGGCGTAGTGCAGCTTGAGTCGGTGGCATATTTGTGCCTTATACTTGCTTTTTCGATAAAAAAAAAAAAAAAAAAACAACCAACATAAACACCATATTTTTTCTCACGCAGAGTATTTATTTTTTGGCACTCGCAAGTACACAGAGCCTATGTATTCTTCCAAGGACTCGATACGTTTCTTCCCCAATAATTGTTTGTGTTCCACCCAGTGATGCAAGGGCTTACAGGACATTGTCATCAGCATCTACAAACCGTTCCAGAAACTGGTCTTAGATTTACCAGAAAATGACCCAGTAATGTGAGCTCCAGAAAGAGAATGCATTCCGAGTAAAGCAACAACTCGTTTTTGGTCCCAATGCTTCCAGAAATTTTTTGTATTGAAATTCGACGGGTTCAAGCTCTGTTTAAACCAGATATGAATGTTTCTGGAGTGGGGAATATAGATGTGTGTAGCCAACACTAGAACGTCAGTGCCCGGAGTGAAGATAGTCAAGGACTGAGTCTCTCTTTCGGTTGCATGAATGCCAGACCTTGGCCTAGCGCACTATCAGAAATTTGTTCGTGAAACGTATCATTGATGACTGTTAATTTGTGGGATACAGTTCCACAAAACAAGTTGAGACTGTGTAAAAACTATGACAAAGAAAGTAAAAGAAAAAACTTAACAGTGTGTTGTTTACTTAAAAAAAGACAGGAAGCTTTTCAATCGTCTGTTGTTCTGTCATTCTCTGCCAAAAATAAATCTAAAAGAAAAAATTGGTAAATAAAAGCTATCTGCTGATCCATGCAGTATGTTTGGAAATGAATGGACCATGAACCCGTTCATTTCAAAAGGAAGCTAACACATCATTGGAAGACCACGCATCCAAAATAACTGCAAGCTGACGATACGAATCCCCCAAATCCAAATGATAATCCCAACTCTGAAATATCAGTTGGATTGTCGATGGAATGGAAAAGAAATACACGCATTAAAGCTTGCAAAGGACACCAGGACAATTTCAGATTTGGCAGATCAGTTTTGTAAGAAAGTTTTTTCAAAGTATGGGAGTTTCTCAGTGTCCATGGTTGTATTGATACGTATGTTGAGAAATCACTAAAAAATCACAAGAAACCCAAAAAGCAGCTGGGAAAGCCCCCCATTCAATACAAAATAGAAACCTCACACATAATAAAATCGGTCCCTCTAAACAAACTTATGTCCCATTTCAAAAATAAAGATTCGATTACAGAATTGTTGAGTAAAAGTATATTAAAAATGGCTACAGACTTGAATGAAAATGTGTTTTTTCTTACCGCAACATTGAAAAGCCACTAAACTTCATGTCGACAAAATCATTTATCAGAGGCCGGGCACGAAAATCATTCTCCATGCACTTCAGCAACCGAAAAGAGAGACTCAGTCCTTGACTATCTTCACTCCTGACACTGACGTTCTAGTGTTGGCTAAACACATCGATATTCACAACTCCAGAAACATTCTTATCTGGTTTTAACAGAGCTTGAACCACGTCGAATTCAAAACGAAAAATTTCTGAAGCATTTGGGGTAAAAACGAGTTTTTTGCTTTTCTCGGAATGCATTCTCTTTCTGGGAGCTGACATTACTGGTTCATTTTCTGGTAAATCTAAGACCAGTTTTTTGGAAAAAGGTTGTAGATGTGATGACAATGTCCTGGAAGCCCTTGCATCCCCTAGGGAACACAAACAATTATTGGAGAGAAACGTATCGAGTCCTTGAAGAATACATATGCACTGTTTTACTTGCGAGTGCCCAAAATAAATACTCTACGTGAGAAACTATGGTATTGATGTTTGGGTTTTTTGTTTTTTTTTTTTACGAAAAAGCCAAGTATAAGGCATAAGTAAGCCACCGACTCAAAACTGCACTACGCCCAGCTATCAGAAGAGCTCATTATCAAGCATTGATTTGGTAGTTGATTTGGCATGTTGCAAACCCTCGTATACCATTAGTAACAGACTTTGGATGGACTATAGATGATGTTAAAAAACGTATGAGCCAGTAATGTGTGACATCCCTTGCGGGTCTGAAGAACTGTTGAATATAGTACGATGTTCTTGTGCTTAAACAAAAAGTATTGAAATATATTGAAAAAATAATTGAACTTAAATTTTGTTAAATGTCATAATTTTACTTATCATAATTCCATGTCTACATTTGTACTCTGCAGTAAAAAAAACACTAAAATATTGGCAATGGCAACATTAAATTCATGTATATTTTGAAGAATCGGTAGGACACTGGTCTACAAGTCAAATCAATGTCGATATTGGTACTTTTAGTGATAACCATGACCCATTAAAAAGTTCTCTTATCCATATTTAGACGTTAAATACCTTACTCTGATATCCCACACGACTATGTGCGGAATTTTAAGAAATAATTATTTCCCATTTTGAATCCAATTTTTGGGGGTCAATGTAATGATTTATTGAAATATATAATTAAATTTAGTGTTTAAAAGCTAAAATAATTTAAACAATTTAGAATTGTCAAAAAAAATAAAAAAAATATTTGATTATATTTACAAAATTTTGAAATTTTAACCCCCACCCCTCACCCCTTCCAGTCGCGGGGTCCCAGATTCCCACCATCACTTTTCTGAATCAGTACTTCACAAGGAAAATATGATACCACTCTCAATATCTATCACAAAATTGCACCGGGATTAGTTTACAAACCCACTATAATCGTAAAGGCGATTCAAGAGAAAAAGTCCACCTCGCAAACATCAGCTAATAAGCGGGGAGTATATTACCCCCCAAAACCTAGAGGCGAGCTCTGGCAATCGTCTTCGGGACCTTGCCCCCCTTCCCTTGACGACCCCCCGGCGACGGTGACAATGACACAACGAACGATGACAAAGACGATGACGACCGCGACGTGAGAAACCCTCCTTCCCCCCTTTCCCCCTCCCCTCTAGGCTAGAGTGGGGGCATTATGACCAAACGGTTGACGCGTCCTTAATCCAAATAAACCAAAAAAAGGTTATTTAAGTGACTGGTTATACCATAAGTAATAATTTCAAAACATATTTCATTTTTAAATAAAAATATATTAAAATAACCACTACCGTATTTGTAATATTTTATTAATTAAAATGTAAGAACGCTGCACGTGCAATAAGACGGTTTAGACCTCCCCGGTTAAGTGCCATAGTTGTTCACGTTGTCGTATTGAAAAACTACATAATAACTTTTTTTCCAAAAAGTGGTTCAACTCTTGGTGTCTCCGGTTTTCTTTCATTTCTGTACGAGTAACGTACTCTCAGAACTTGACGCGAGCTATGGAAGTCGTCGTCGGGGACGCCTTACCATCCCCATAACGCCCTCCCCGACGACAATGACAATGACACAACGAACGATGCCAAAGACACTGACGACCGCGAAGTAAGAAACCTCCCTTATAACCCCTTTACCAATGGCTGGTTCTGACCGGCATGGGTTCTCCTTTCCCCCTACCACGTGGGCTAAGGATAGAGAGGTGCATTTGACCTAACGGTTGACACGCCCCTTAATGCAAATAAACTAAAAATACTTAATTATATGACTTGACTATAGGTAGGCCTAATCTGAAGGCCAGGATCTGAACTGGATTGTCGGATTAAATTTTTGTATAACGATTTATGTTTTGTCAGCATCTTGGGTTTAATTTTGATTTTCCCCGTCAGGGCCTAGGGTAGAATTTAGCCCAGAGCAAGGGTCTGCTTATCGTGAAAGGCGAAACAGAGATTAAGTCTATCTGGCAAAAACATCATTAGTACGTAAAGAAGATATTAATCCCGAAAATAGAGGTGAGCTCTTTGGGATTCGTCGTCAAGGACCCTTCCCCTCTCCTTTTACGACCTCCCCGACGGGGGATGACAATTGACACAAGGAACGATGACGATGACGAAGACGATGACGACCGCAAAGTGAGAACCCTAGATTCGTCCCCTTACCCCTGGCTGGTTCTGACCAGCATGGGCCCCCCCCCCCCCCCCCCCTACGAATAGAGTGGTGTATTATGACCTAACGGTTGACGCGTCCTTAATCCAAATAAACCAAAAAAAAATGGTCTGTTAATGTGAGAATTAATTATTGCAGTGTCCAGTCTCACCACTGGTCTGTGGCTGGGTCTAGCCAGCATAGTTAAAAAAACATTTATTAAAAACTTTCGTTCTGAGATTCTTCCCACTTAGTCACCGAACTAATTTTCAGTAGGGGACATTAAATATAAATCCGACCAAGCCAACCCTGTAGGCGCTGACACCATCAACGAGCGAACAATGCCCAACCCGCGGACAGCGCCAGAATCAACAAGGCTGATCGGAACAACCTTGGAGTTTATTATGTGCCTCGTTGCTAGGACGGCCCCAAAGTCACCGTTTACAAATAGCTAAGCCAAGAACTAATGGCTTCCACAACAGAGATATAAAATCTTCTGCCTATAGCGGGCATTGAACCCAGTATCTTGTTCTCACAGTACGTCTCCGTCTGGGCAGGGGTTGAACTTAACCAGGGTGTTCTTATGCTGATAGTTGAGGAAAACAATAGGCAAAGTCCGTCTCTCTGGCTCTGGCAGTGGTCGTCGGGTCCCCCCAACTTGACTACCGCGTGGACGTCGACGACGATGACGACACATATGATGACAAGAACAAAGATCCCGCCCAGTCAACACAGTGGCCCAGAGCTGGGCTCTGCTGATCGTAACAGGCGCTGGCCTCGGATATCTCTTAACCAGAGAACAGGTTGTTCCAAGATGTGGCGAACGTGATGTACCTTTACCCGTACATCATAGGCTATGTTAGCAGAATGTACTAAATACGATGCCTTGCGAACGCAATTTGATCTCACCCAATCCTATGAAGAATTTCTATCATATGGACACCGGCGAAAACTTTCGTAATTTTTCATTCAAAGTTATTTATTAAAAGAAAAAAAATAAGATCAATCGCATTTCTTTTTTCCTTTTTTTTATTCAAAGTAAGAATCTTGTTTCGCTATTAGGCTACGATCATCTCATTATTTTTTTTATTATATATTATTTAAGCGCCCTAGTTTCTCACGTCGTTCTCCGCATTGTCTACAACTTAATTTGGAGTTGTGTGGAGACTTCTCAAGTCAAATAAAATGTGTGGCTCAGCTAATCGTAATAAGCGATTCAAGATAAAAAGTCCAACTCGCAAACATCAGCTAGTAAGAGCGGAGCGGAGTATATTACTCCCCGAAACTAGAGGCAAGCTCAGGCAATCGTCGTCGTGAACACCGCCCCTTCCTTTGACGAACTCCCCGACGACGATGACAAAGACGACGACGACCGCGACGTGAGAACCCCCTCCTCCCTTCCTCACCCTCCCATGGCTGGTTCTGACCAGCATGGTCCCCTCCTCCCCATATCACTCTAAGCTAGAGTGGTGCATTATGACAACGGTTGACGCGTCCTTAATTCAATTAAACAATTTATTTATTTCTATTCAAAAATATCATTTTTTTTTGCTACTACTATCACCATTATTTTCTTTTCTTTTATACACATAGAAAATAATTAAACGAGGGAGCTGAGCGACCGAGTGTCTCCATTCTACTCAAACGGCTCTCATTCTGTGATTCTGTCTGTCTGTCTGTCTGTACGTCGAAATCAGCCGAACCGCTGAACAGATTGGGCTGAAATTTTAAACAGACATCCGGTACGAGTTTTTTGAGAACTGCTAACAAAATCAGCTAGATCCATTGCGATTTAATCCCACAATAAATAAAATGTGATTTTTAATATCGAAAGCATTTGTTTAGTAGCAGCTAGCGGGACGACAACAACGTGGCTTGCATGGAATATTGGTAAGCATGTCGCCTACCACGGAGGGTTGGGGTTCGATACCCGTTGGGTGAAACTTTTTTATATTTTTAGACCCACATATTATTTTTGAGGGGTGTTAAATGGGAAATAAAAATTAGTGAATTGTTTTATATTGGAAATTTGTTAATGTTTCACGCTTATACATTTGAACACGTTTCGCATTTTGAATTTTTTCAATTTTAACTAAAAACTCAAAGTCGTTGTTAAAATGAGTAAGTAAGCCATGTGTTGAGTCCCCGGTATAATTCTCCATAACTGGGGCTAGACCAGCCTTAGGTATGGGGGAGGAAAGGGGATGTTCCCGGGTACTCAACATTGGTTCACTCACTCGTTTAACAACGACTTTGGCGTTTCCCTAGTATAATCATCGAACACACCATATACTCATTTTTTTAAATTTTCAAAATCATAGGGGGTGCAATATGACCTACCCATTGAAGCGCCCTAGTCTCTCTCGGCGTCGTCGGTACGATGTCTGTTCTTCTAAGGATCAGAGTATCAATTCAAAATGTGTTTCCTTGTCTGGCCCGGGGTAGAATTGGCCCAGAGCAGGCTCTGCAAATCGTAAAAGGCGATTAAAGAGAAAAAGTCCACCTCGCAAACATCAGCTAGAAAGAGCGGAGTATCTTACTCCCCGAAAACTTGAGGCAAAGCTCTGGCAATCGTCGTGGGGGACCTTGTCCCCTTCCCTTGAAGACCCCCCGGCAACGATGACAATGACACAACAAACGATGACAAAGACGATGACGATCGCGACGTGAGAACCCCCTTACTCCCCTTACCCGTGGCTGGTTCTGACCAGCATGGGCCCCTTCTCCCCCCTCACCACCCTTAGGCTAGAGTGGTGCATTATGACCTAACGGTTGACGCGTCCTTAATCCCAAAAAAACCAAAATCAAAATGTGTTAATTCATGTTAAACTTATTTACAAGTTGATTAAAACAATCCTTGATTTTGGTTATCGCAATTAGTCCACAATGCTCTACATAGAACCTACGTGAGAAATTAACTAAATTAGATAAGAACAAAATGTTTCTACAACAACCCAGAAACATGGCTGTGCTGATCGTAAAACACGAGGAACCAGATCAAGTCCATCTCGCAAACATCAGCTGGGAAGTTATGGAGTAAATTACTTCCCGAAACTAGAGGCCACGATCCCTACATCTTCACATTACGACCAAACGGGTTTACGCGCTCTTTCACCAAATAAACCATACTTAAGCAAATAAAATGTCTATTGCAGATATCTTTATCATATACTTCTATAGCTAATCAATTCAAAGCTCGAAAAAAATATACACGAGAAAAACTTTATATATTAAATTACAAAACACAATCATGCGATATAACCTGCCCCCGCGATTGAAGTGCCTTAGTTTCTCACGTCGTCATTTATAACTTTTGTTTGGCGCACCCTTGCTTTAATTTCACTGAAATCAGTGATGTGACGAGTGGGTGGACTCTAAAAAAAACTTTTTTTTAAAAAACCCACCCCAACAAACATTATACTCTGGGTCCCGTGCGGGAAAGTTAAAGGGGAAGTGCGGGTTAACTGGGGGAAGGGGGACGTCCCGAACGGGAAACGCGAGGGAAGGTTAAGGGACGTCCCATATTTGGGAAAGTCACGGGACGTCCCGCACGGGAAGCGCAAGGGGGGTTTAAAGGGGAAACGTCCCGGGGTCTGGGAAAGTCACGGGACGCCCCCGCCGGGACCCGCGAGGGAAGGTTACGGGACGTCCCCTTTGTCTGGAAAGTCACGGGACTTTCCCGCACGGGCCCCGCGGGGGAAAAGGTTAAGGACGTCCCGTGTCTGGGAAAGTCACGGGACGTCCCGCAGGGGACACGCGAGGGCAAGTTAAGGGACGTTCCCTGGGTCTGGGAAAGTCACGGGACGTCCCGCATAGTTCCCGCAAAGGGAAAGGGGATTCGGATAAGATACGTATACGGGTAAACTGCAATGCCCTTTTATTATGAACGATCCAGTTAGTCAACATAATTTACTATTTTGCCTGTGAAACAAAATGAGCATATTGTACTTTAATCATCTCCACCATAAAGAGTTGTGTGTGTACATTATTGAAAAACAGAAAACCAATCACCTTGGTAATGAATAATTATTAGTTTTTATTATTAATTAAACAACAGCTGTATGCATCAACAATTAAAAAGAAATTTTTGTGTATATTATGAAATTCAAAGAAATTTGTAAAACGTTCTTTTTTATTTTATTTACCGCCCCCGAAGTCAACATTCATCTGCACACGCGAAAAACATTGAATTGTTTATGCAGAAAATTTTTTGTAGCATTTGGCCTGCTTTCATTTCTCCTGTAATACATTTTTGTATGAGCGAAGAAAAGATTCATTTCACTACACTGGTGAAAAAAATCCGGAATATTTTTTTCTTCTTTCCGTTTGTATTTTCTGTCTGTTTGTTCCCACGATTACGGCTAAACCCGATACTCCAATGGCAATAGCGATGAAATTTTCAAAAGGGCATTTGAAATTTATAAACTTTAGAACTGCCCGACCCACGTCGCATTTTACGATATATTTCGATTTTTAAAAAATTCTTCGACTTAAACCTCTAGCCTACATGCTTTATTTGATTGTAATTTTGATTTTTTTCGCAGGAACCTTAATTTTATGAGTTAAATATTCGCGTGAAATTTGAGCGCAATAAAAAAATATTTCTCATGAAAATCACAATTTTACGGTTTTTTTACGACTTAATAAATTCCTTGACTTATACCACCTAAATGCTTTATCCTATTGTTTTTTAAGAATTAATATATTCGTGTGCAATTTGTGCGTAATAGAAAACATATTTACGCTTTTTTTCGTTTTTTTACCAAATTTCTTCGATTATAAAAAACCAACATGCTTTATTCGATTTTTAATGGTAGTGTGTAATATAATGTGCGCCCCTGATCCTCAATATCGTCGTCGTTAAACTTAAAACAATATTACCAACGTGTCTCGCAGCCCATAGCAATGGGAAAACGAAATCAATTTAAAAACCATCTGAAAAAACACATAGCAGCTCAATGCCCAAATTTCGCTCATCCCAAAAACACGCCTCCCCTGAAAAAACGTTTGCGAAGCTTCCTAGTAATCAAAAAATTTTACCATATCCATGGGTTTTTCTTTTCACCAACTGAGACAAAAGATATGAAGATCTCAACATGATGTCATTTAATTTTGGGTTGCATGTTCCAATAGAATTAGTACCGTTATTTTTTTGGTCAACCAGCATCGCATCGGACAGCCTATACTTTATTATGCAGATACACCCCCCTCGGCATTTATCAAAAACTTTGAACAAAATATCGAACATGCGCATTATTTACTGTACCCCCATTTAAAATATACCGTACACCATTAGTATAATATACTGAACACTATTCCAACACATCCAAAATAATTAAAAGACTATACGGATAGGCCACAAAGGGAAGCAACAATAGCTATGATACTCGAGTAGATTTGCTGTTGAATCTATAGGGTGTGATTCCCACGCCGCTCAAGCATCCTCCGGGGCGTAACGGTGAGATGCGTGGCTTACAGATGGAGAGTCGCCCTGCTGGACCGAGTTCCCAGACACCAAACTTGAAATTTTATAATTACTTTCAATTAAAAACATGTTGTGTTTCCACCTACAGGCAATCAACTGGTGTCGAAAATAAAACAAAATAACCAGTCACCGATATTATATAAAACTTTTTATTTTATTTTTACGTTTAGCCTACATATTTAGCACCTAGATCGCGCTACAGATACTACGGGAAGCTAGCGGGAAGATCGCGGGACGTCCCGTGGCGGGATTATCGCGGGAAGATCGCGGGACGTCCCGTGCGGGAAACTAGCGGGAAGATCGCGGGACTCCCGTACGGGACCCGGTATCGGCCAGTAGGACACTTCTAGGCGGGACCCGTACGGGACGTCCCGCAAGGGTCCCGCCCGGGCAAGTGCGGGAAAAAGACTGGGGGAAGACTGCGGGAAGACTGCGGGAAAGCCCAAAAAATGTTGTTGGGACTGTATTTACTTTTTTTACGACATATCAAGTTTTCCCCCGTCTGGGCCCGGAGAAGAATTAGCGCCAGGCATGGCTCTGCTAATCGCAATGAGCGTGGAAAGTGTAATATCCATCTCACAAACATCAGCTAGTATAGGTCAGTATATTACTCATCACCCCCGAGTCACAGTCCGGCTTCCGGACAGGTCGCTGCACGACATACACCCTCATCAAGCTGGTGATAGAGGTTTCAGGGGCGTTAAACGATGGCCAGTGTGTGCTAACTGTTTTTCTGGACAAACATAACTTTTATTTTGCTATTACTTTCATCATCGTCAATTTATTTTGTTATTCATACACTTGGAAAACAATATAATCATCAAACAAACCTAAATTTAACTCTTCTCATTACTTTCATTCACAGGGGCGCAATATGACTTAACCGGTTGAAGCGCCCTAGTTTCTCACGTCGTTCGTCGTTTTTCTTCATACGGTAGCGTGAGAGTCGCAAGCAATACCGTGTTAACTCTACTTCCAGTTTGAACAGAGCGCCGTATACTTTGTGTTCGTCTGGTCCTGAGTTTGAACATTCAGTTGCGCGTTGTGATTGATTGGATATTGGCTGGATATTGGTTGGATATTGGTTGGATATTGTTTAACGTCTTATACTAGGAAAACGCTTAAGTCCCGCCGCGTTGTTGGATGAGCGTAATATTGGTGCTTTGAGCTGCCATTGTGTTATGGGGATTTCTGTTGTTCTGTGAAAAAATTATTACTAAGTCGAAGATTTTTTTAAAATTAAATTAAATAAAATTAAAAATTTACTTAATTTTTTTATTAATCGTAATTTTAAAAAAAGAAAAAAATCGTAAAATTGCGATTTTCATAAGAAATAATTATTTGATTGCACTCAAATTTTACACGAATATATTAATTCATAAAATTAAGGTTCTGTGAAAAAATCATTACAATAGGATAAGCATGTAGTTGTTATAAGTCAAAGAATTGTTTTAAAAAGAAAAAAACTGTAAAATTTCGATTTCATGAGAAATAGTTTTTCGATTGTGCTCAAATTTCACAAGAATATCTTAATTCATGAAATTAAGGTTCTGTGAAAAAATCATTAAAATCAGATAAGCATGTAGGTGTTATAAGTCGAATAAATTTTTTCAAATCGAAAAAAATCGTAAATTGCGATTTTCACGAGAAAAATTTTTCGATTGCGCTCAAAAACGTGGCAGTTCTAAGTTCAGAGATTTCGAAGGCCTCCATAAAATTTCATCACAAATGGAGTATCGGTTTAGCCGGAATCGTGTTAACAAACACACAATAATACGAACAGGAAAAAAAGAAAGAAAAACATGCCGTTTTTTTTTCTCCAGTGTAGTGAATGGAATCTTCCCCTTCGCTCGCTACGCTCATCCAATTATTGCACTTTAACTATTCGAGACGATGAGTGGTGATAGATAAATATGAAGTATGAACAGAAGAGGGGAGGGGAAACCCGGCACCGGCACGTAGCCTACTCCTTTCGAAAGTTTCTAAGGGGGCCCACGACTTAACGTCCCATCCAAAATGACGGTGTAAACCTTGACTGTCATATAGGTTCTTATCCTATCCCGATTGCTGATCTGAAGTCGACGATAACGAAGCCGTTACATTAGCTTCCGAACCCTCCATCTGCTCTTACCTGCGGTATACGTGTGTCTCAGGGCTGAGCGGTCACCCACTCTACCCCTGACCACGCCCGAAGTTTGCTTAACTTAGGTGATCGAGTGGGAAACGGTTTAAACGACCTCGGCTTTAAACTCTGGCTTAGTTGCGCGTTATGACTACCAGTTGACGCGCCCTTATATTGAATGAATCCAATGCGATAACAGTTACGTTCAGTGAGCAACTCCTGGCGAATATAAGTTTGATAATCGCGCGTGAGGGGGCAATTAAATTATTTATTTACTTTGTCATAACTTACGGCTAACTCACATCAAACATATTTCATTTTCATCCAAATTACTAATTTTCTTTTGCTATCATCTCTATTATGCGAATTCCTTGTATAATCTTAGAAACAATACTATCATGAAACACAAAGAGAACTGATTTCTTTAACTTACAATATCACAGGCGACCCAATATGACCTACCCGGTTGAAGCGCCCTAGTATCTCACGTCGTAATGTTTGAGCTGTCAAGGCAGGTAATTTTATCTTGATGATGTTTAGTTTTATCTAGCTCTAAAGTTGTGCATATAACTAATGATTTATTATTTTAATTATGGCCCTTGTGGAGAATTCCTTGTGTGTTCAGATAGCTTAAGTTCACTTCAAAACGATAAAACTCATGTGTTCAAGTCTTCATTTGGTAACAGACATTTTTTTGGTTTATTTGGATTAAGGACGCGTCAACCGTTAGGTCATAATGCACCACTCTAACCTAGGGGGGGGGGGGAGGAAGAGGGGCCCATCCTGGTCAGAACCAGCCACGGGAAAGGGGAGGAAGGGGGGTTTCTCACGTCGCGGTCGTCATTGTCTTTGTCATTGTTCGTGGTGTCATTGTCTTTGTCATCGTCGCCGGGGGGTCGTCAAGGAAGGGGGCAAGGTCCCCGGCGACGATTGCCAGAGCTCGCCTCTAGATTCGGGGAGTAATATACTACCCTTTTTGCTAGCTGATGTTTGCAAGGTGGACTTTTTCTCTTGAATCGCCTTTTACGATTAGCAGAGCCATGCTCTGGGCCAATTCTACCCCGAGCCCAGACGGGTGGGTAACAGAAATAGAATTTGGTAACAGACATCAAATTCTATTTAGAAACATAAACTCTAAGGGTTAAATAATAGAGTTTGCCTGGATACCTGGACACGTGGGCATAGAGGGAAATGAACACGCTGATCGGGCTGCTAAGGAAGCTTCCCAGCGTCGCGACATTGATTTCCCCCGTCTGGGCCCGGGGTAGAATTGGCCCAGAGCATGGCTCTGCTAATCGTAAAATGGCGATTCAAGAGAAAAAGTCCACCTCGCAAACATCAGCTAGAAAATGGCGGAATATCTTTCTCCCCGAAACTAGAGGCGAGCTCTGGCAATCGTCGCCGGGGACTTTGCCCTCTTCCCTTGACGACCCCTCGGCGACGATGACAATGACACAACGAACGTTGACAAAGACGATGACGACCGCGACGTGAGAAACCCCCCTTCCGCCCCTTACCTGTGGCTGGTTCTGACCAGCATGGGCCCCCCACATCCCCTAGGCTAAAGTGGTGCATTATGACCTAACGGTTGACGCGTCCTTAATCCAAATAAACCCCGACATTGATTTCAATCTAGTTCCCGTTCCCTATGTCATGAGTGGATACAAGCAACGACTGTTGAATTGGCACAAAACATCTTGGGATGTGGTGCAAAATAACAAATTGCGTAGTGTAATGCCCACACTGACTAAAAAAATCGTCCACCTACGTCTCGACTCTCACGTAGAGAAGAGGTGATATTGTCCAGAATTCGAATAAGCCACACACGTCTAACTCATGGTTATCTCTTAACCAGAAAAGGTTATTCCCAGATGTGATTGTGACAAAATATGTGATGTACCTTTAACCGTACATCATATACTAGCAGAATGTACCAAATATGATGCCTCCGCACGCAATTTGATCTCTCCCAATAATATGAAGAACTTCTATCATATGATAACGGCGACAAACTTTCTAAATTTATCATCCAAAGTAATCTTTTTAACAAAATTTAATTCACATCATACACATTTCTTTTATTTATTTATTTTTATTCACATAAATAACTCTTGTTTTGCTATTACTATCATCATCATCATAATTTTATTTTGTTATACATACACTTAGAAAACCATCTTATCATCAAATTATCATCAAACCCACTGAAAATCAGTTATATAACTGAGTGGGTAGACTCTAAATAAAAATGTATTTATTTATTAGACGAGTGAGCGCAGCGAACGTAGTCTACAACGCTACTCGATCGGGCCTTGGTCGTGATTAATTCTGTTAAATGTTAAATGTTAAATGTTTGTTAAATGTCTGTCTGTCCAGTCCCATACGGCCGAACGGCCAAATAGACTGAGCTGAAATTTTAAACAGACATCCGTGACCAGGTAACTGAGAACTGCTAACAAAATGAGCACAATCTGTTGTGATTTAAACCTGCAAGAAATAAAAACTGGAAAATTCGTTGAAATGCATAGGAATTATTTTAACGACAATGATTTTCATTTTGAAATAATATTTTTTGTTTGTTATTTACCTGGCTGTGAAATGCCGTGTCCAAGGTTAATCGAATGTTGGACGTCAAGGTACCCCCAAATTCCGCTCGTAGATTGAGTAAACCTTGCAATATTTTCACGTATTTCGTACTGGCTATGTTTCCATAGTATTGTCACAGATGATGGACTACACTGCGTTATATGCATTTCAAAACATGTTAAATAATTTAAAAAATACAATCCAGAAATTACAAAATCTTTCCCGAGCATTGAACCCACGTCTCCCACATTTCGGCTATAAGGGCGCTTTAGCCAACTTGACTAGGAACACACCAAAGTCGTTGTTAGACGAGTGAGCGAGTCATGTGTTGAGTACACGGCAACATTTGCATTTACGTTTGATAATTATATAGGTATAAATAATAGGGTTTTAAGTTTAGGCAAATGGTAATATTTAAAAACGTGGTGGGTGGAACTCAAATACAGCAACGTCCTCGTCGTGAGTTCCGGATACTGGAAATATTATAATATGTTTATATCATTTCTTGCTAATAGCTGTACGAATGGGTCAAACAAATCCAATATACAATCTTGATTATGCATTATGCAATATGACACATTATGGCATTTCGTTTTACGTGTCGTTACACCGACTAAACTTAAATTCCTATCATTTATTCGCAATATCTATCAACTCAAATGCAAACATCGGCCCATAAGCATGGAAGATTTTTAACTCCCTGAAATTGGATGCGAGCTCTGGCGTTCGTTTCGGGGACCTATCCTCCTTGCCTGACCACCACCCCAACGACGACGACCAAGACAACACGATAATGATCAAAAACAATGTCGACCATGATATGAGAACCCCCCTTTCCTCCCCCTACCCGTGGCTGGTTCTGACCAGCACGGGACTTTCCTCCCACATCCCCTAGGCTAGAGTGGCGCATTAGGACTTAACGGTTAGCCTTAGATAGGGGGAGGAAAGAAAATGTTACCGGGTACTCAACACATGGCTCACTCACTCGTCCAACAACGACTTTGGCGTTTCCCTAGTTTTATTTAAACACACCACTTACTCATCTTATCAACTTTCAGTTATACAGGCGTTGCAATATGCAAACCGGTTGAAGCGCCCTAAATTCTCACGTCATCATTAATTGTCTTTTGTACATGATTGTCACTCTACTGTCTTTAGCTAGATGTCCCCATTTTTTCACAGTTGTGACTATTTGTCCCATTTCTACAATATTTTGACACATGTCCCTGTTGACCACAATCGTAGCACATATGATTTCACTTCATTTGATTTCACCTCATTCCCGCTAAAATGTTGATTATTGATGTCTCGATTACCTGCAGATCTCTCCCATCTATTATGGTCTCATGTCTTGTGTCTCGCCCATTGAACTGCTTCCTTGCTACAAACTTTGCATGTTTTTCATATTCTTTCTTCATTATATCAACTATGCTATTCCTTCTTTCTTCAGTCAGCCTTTCTTTTAACTTCAACTGTGCTTACATCTTGATTGTCCTCTTAACTGCGAACCACTCCATCGTATTCTTCATGGGGTAGCACAGCTAGCATTGTCATTGTTCAACAACTGTCTGTAAAGTTAATACCTCCTCTCTTAAGTTTCCTGTTCAAGCTTTGAATTTAAAAAAATATTACTTCATAGGGAGCTCCGTCACAATCTGTTCGGGGATTCGGCTGATTTTCGACGTACAGACGTACAGATTCACGGAAAAGACGATTTTCTTGAATGGTTTCCTCAGTCGATTCGCTCCCTCGTATAAACATGAATTATTTATCACTTTTGTCCCTTATCAACTTTTCAACGGTTTTGTATTTTTTAACCTCATTTTTATAGTAGGCCTACTTGTTCATGTATTTAATGACTTCTTTAACGCAGGCAACTTGTATTGTTTTGAGTACTTTGAATTATTAAGTATTAGTTTCCAAACTCTTTCAGGCCTATAGTGCCTTGGCCAAGGACAATCACTATTTGACATGGCTTAAGCCTAAGTTTGTCCGATTGTTTATTTGTCTATTGTCATCGTTTTTTTATTTGTGTTCAATTTAAATTGCATAATTCCAAAACCAGTTTCATAAACATGTTGTAAAATTACTTTCACTAAAATTCCCTCAGACTTGGTTTTAAAATTATATAGTGTTATAAATTTGAAAAACCTCACTCCTTTGACACATCCAATTTTTATAATTTCCATTTGTCTTAACTTAAATTTAAATAGAAAGATTATGAGTTTCTCGTGCTACTCCATCGAGTTTAGGTGGCGCTCACTACCAATAAGGTCAATGTTTTGAATTTAAATGTTCTAGAGTTTTATATATTTTTGGAGTTTTTTAAATAATTTATTTTCTATTGTTTTAATTGTTTTTATTTTTTGTGTGGAAGGGCTATTTAGCTACAGTAAGTGTGGTAGTACATTGTTTACCGTAAACAAGAGGCGAGCTCTGAAATTCGTCGTTGGGGACAACTTCCCCTTCCCATGACGCCCTTTCCCCGACGACGATGACAATGACACCAAGAACGATGACGGTGACGTTAGAAACTCCCTCCTTCCTTTCTTCCTTCCTTCTGTCTATAATTTGAATGAATAAAAAATCCTCCCCTTGCCCGTGGCTGGTTCTGACCGCATGGCCCCTTCTCCCCCCCCCCCACCATCATCCCTTGGCTAGAGTGGTGCATTATGACCTGACGGTTTGATCATCACATCTGCATCACAACATCAATGTTTATAATACTCAGAAAAGTCAACCGAATTCGCTGCATAATTTACTTAATACTGCATTCTAATCAGTTCGATAATTAAACTTGTAACAATACTTTTCTCTATTACACACACAACAAATTAAAAAAATCAAATCCCACAACGAACTCATTTTGATACATTCAAAAATATCACTCGCAGCGCGATATAACCTAACTGGTTAAAAGCGACCTAGTTTCTCACGTCTTTCTGGATTCTTTTTCTCGTGATCTTGATTGGTGTTGGGTTTAGAGGTCTCTTTCAATGCAGAAGGTCCAGGGTTTGGGAACTTCCCACGTGGACTTAAGTCCATCAGTTATTGACTTAGGAATGCGTGATCGGTAACTATGGAGCCGTCCTAGCAACGAAGCACATTATACATTCTAATGTTGTTCTGAACTAGCCTTGCCGCATTATAGCTGTACGCTGGTGGGGTCGTGTCCAGCTTGTATAATAATAATAATAATAATAATAATAATAATAATAATAATAACATTGTTGGGGTTACAAGCTAGTCAAGTTCGAGATAAGTTGCTGGTTAAATTTCTATTGCCGCTGAAATACAAGCATTCCATCTCAAATTTTGACATCATCTTGATCTACTAGTGACGTACTACAAGTGACATTGAAGGGAAGTATTAGTTTTTAGTATTTATACCATTATTTTGTAGTTTTATATCGTTGTCTAGACCTAGGCTGTAAATAACATTGAAACAGTTGAATTTTGTTATTTTTTGACAGTGAGGGGTAGGCATAGATTCATTTAGAGGCATTATTTGTAACTTCAGCAAGGTAATATATCTAAAATAGTATAAAATTTAGCATTTTACGTAAGCACCGTTAATTATTTTGCAGAATCGAGAAGATTGAAGTCTTCTTAATTCGTCAAATAAGAAAAGATTTATCAAAACGAAAAGGCAAGGAGGTTGAGAAGCGAAGACCTCATCACCGCCCTGAAATTGATGAATCATTGAGAAAAGTGTTTTTAATTCTTTTTAAGTGCATTGACTTTATAAACAATAACAAATAATATGTGACTTTGACAGATAGTAGAATAATTTATCTAGAACAAGGAAAGTAGGGAATAACAGTCAACAGACAATGGACGTTTCTGCGGTGAATTCACTTCAGACCACCAAAGCTGGAAAAATGAGGCAGCGCATCAAATGGACAGAAGATATGAACATGCAGAGCAGACGTACCTAAGGGCTGGGATCTACTCAAGAGTAGTCCTAATCCTATGGCCATACCGAGATAAATCTCTTATTGGCATGTTGTCATTGAATTTGAATAATTGCTTTACTATTTTAGACTTTATTTTGCCCACTTGGGGTATTTAGCAGTGCAACCATAGGCGGAGTAGCCTATTTTGGTCTATGCGTGCGTTGCAAAAGGTGATTGAGCATGGCTGCGGGTTAGTCCGCTGCTCAGGGAGAGGCCCTGAGGTGCTGAAGCGCAAAGGCTTCGACTCAGGGCACTTCCTAAGTTTGTCAAAAAATTTAAAATTTAATGTTATCAAGATGTAAAATTAAAGTACTTAGCTACACCATGGTGGCTTGTCAATTGCTATGTGGTCAAGGTGAGTAATTAAAATAGTTAATTGGAGTTGGAAACTCAGGTCAAGACTGTTAGTACTTAAAAGAGAAAGTTATAAGCGAGCTAGAGGTAGAGACCCCTGAGCACTACTTGACAAGCAGTAGCTCTGGGCAGTTCCTCGGCTGCGATACAGTCATGGGCAATAGTCAATTTTGGGAGGGTCATCCAAGTATCATGAGGCCACAGCTGTCAATTGATTGCGAGATGACAGTGTTGGATTAGCATTAGCTAATATTATACGCAAGGTATTTAGCTGCAGCAGTTGGCATTATCAAGAGTTACGAGTCTGATAGCCAAGTGCCTGCAAGCGTATCTGAGTACCTTGTTGGGCGACCCGGCTAGCGACAGTCATTGGAATTGCGCAGCGATGAAACACTGGCTAGTAATAGCTGGAGTGTAGCAAGAACAGCTACACATCAGCAGTCCAAATGAGGGGGGCCTCTTTTGGACGCTTGAACTTGTTTGCTGGAGGGTCAGGATCCAGTATAATTGACGCTATCAGCGGATTGCTGTGGTCTTGGTTTGAATGATAAAATTGTTGGACTGACTTTTTAATGTGAGTGCGTAGAGAGGGGACATTTAGATCCCTTCGGACGTATTTAAGTGCATAATAGATTGGGGATCTAGATGCTATCCTTAGCGCTCGATTTTGTACCTTCTCAAGTGTCTCAAGGTGAGTATTAGCGGCCGTGGCCCAGACTGGAGCTGCATATGTAAGCAGTGGTCTAACTAGTGAGCAGTAGAGCAAAGTGGCATTAGATATTGACATCCTACTACGCTTTCTCATGAGAGGATAGAGTGCAGATAATCTTTATTGGCGCGGTCCGCAATTTCCTGGATATGCCTGGCCCAGTTAAGTTTGTGGTCCATAGTTACACCAAGGTACTTAGCTGATTTCTCGTCTGGGATAGCTTCATTAAATAAAGTCAAAGAATCATGATTGTTGTACTTCGGAAGAATTCGCTTGGTAAATAAAACAGATATACTTTTTGTCACATTTATTTTAATTCGCCAGAGGGTATACCATTCTTCTAGCTTTTCTAAAGCAGCTTGCAGTTTTTTAAAGGCTAGGGATGCTCTCCATGAGCTGGCTAAAAGGGCCGTGTCATCTGCGTAAAGAGCGTAGGTGACACCTGGTATCTGGGGAAGGTCGTTTATGAAAAATACAAAATAAGAAGGGGCCCAGGATAGATCCTTGCGGGACTCCTGCATAAGCTGACCTTGCAGATGATAGCGAGTTTTCCTATTTGTGCCACAAATTGCCTGTGTGCTAAGTAAGATTGTATTAGCTTTATTAGGTACGGGGGAAAGTCCAGGTCAATCATTTTGAAAAGCAGGCCCTGGTGCCAAACCTTGTCAAAGGCCTGCGCAATGTCGAGAAATACAGCGGCAGTTACCTTATTTTCGTTGAAGCCCTGGCAATTTCATCAGCTACCCGTACGAGCTGCAACATGTGTGTGATGCGTAGCTTTTATAGGGTAACGTTATTAGAGACTGTTTTAATAGGTTATCGACAAGAGCTCCATAGAGAGTTTGTTCGTGAATATCCATTGTTAGAAGTAAGTGCGCAGAGAATAGCCGACCAAAGAAGAATTATAGTTAAAAATAAAATGTTACCAGTAAACATATTAACAAGAATAAGACGCGAAGTGAAAGACGAACTACAAGCACATCAAGATGATAACGGCGCTACATCGACAGAGGACAGCGAAGAAGAAGACCAGTTGATACCAGAACTACTAGAACTTCCAGAATTACATGTATGCCATACCTACTACAACTTCCAGATCTACCATTTTATACCGAAAATTCCAGACCAACCAGAACGTCCAGTTATACCAGAACGTCCAGACCTACCAGAACGTCCGGACCTACCAGAACAACAGACTTACCAGAACGTCCAGAACCACTAGAAATGCCAAACCATTCAAGAAGATCAAGACACCCAGAACGACTAGATGATCAAACACAAGAGGTAAATATGAAAAAACGCATAAGAAAATACACCTGACATTATCCATCTAAAGAACATCCTAGCTTTAGCATTTGCAACAGCCATGTCAGAGTTTGCGCACGTAGAACCAAACAAAAGACCATACATACCTAAACCCAAGCATTCAAAGGAAATGAAGACAGCGGTACACATAATGAACACACATATTTTATCAACATACACACAAGACGAACTATCATTTGCAGACGTTCATGCGGCAATTTACTGTGCAGCTGTAGCAGTGATTAGATACTTGGGCTTAAAGGTAAAATCTGCTACCTCTTCAAAGACAAAACAAAAGAAGAAAATTCCGAAATGGGAACAGCGACTAATTAGGAGAATCGATGATTTTTAGGAAGATATCGGTAGATTGGAACAATTGCGAATGGGTAATCGATCTAAAAATTTTGGTACTCTTACTGCCAAAATATATTTGAAAGAATCAAGGTTCACACAAAACATGAAACACTGAACAAATTCATTCACGAATATTTGGATACAACTTAACAAAAAGTAAGTGCTCTTGCTAAAAGATTAAAAAGATATAGAAAATGTAGCAATAGAAAAGAACAAAACCAAATGTTCAAAGAAAAGAAAAAACAATTTTACCAAAAACTATCTAGTACCGAAGAAATAACAGGAAATGGAACACCAACTAAGACGGAGATAGAAGAGTTTTGGGCAGGAATATGGGGTAACCCAGTAGCACACAACCAGGATGCACAATGGATTCAAGACGAAAGAGCTAGGATGAGCGATGTAATGAGATGAGATTCGAAGGTATAACTGTTGATGAATTAAAGTCGAAAATCAGTGCTACACATAGCTGGAAAGCACCAGGTAATGATAATATTCAAAATTTTTGGTATAAGAAATTCAATACTACTCACAATCAAATTAGAAAATGTCTCAACGAGTTTATAAATGGAGTTAAAGAAATACCCGAATTCTTTACTGAAGGAGTAACTTTTCTCAAACCGAAAGATAATGATACGAAGAACCCAAGTAAATATCGGCCAATTACATGTCTACCAACTATATATAAATAATTGACTTCATGCATAACAAATAAAGTATATAAGCATTGCGAAGAATACAATATCATGGCCGAGGAACAAAAAGGATGCTGTAAGAACTCGCAGGGATGTAAAGAACAACTCATTATCGACTCTACTGTAATGAACCAGGCACACAATAAAAAAAGGAATATTCACGTAAACTACATTGACTACAAGAAAGCTTATGACTCAACACCACACACATGGCTTATTCAGATTTTACAAATATATAAAATCAACCCATTTAATTGTAAACTTTTTGAAGACAGTAATGAAGACAGGGGAGAACAACACTAAAACTAAATATGAAAAACCAGCAGATAACTACAGATCCAATCCAAATTAAACGTGGCATTTTCCAAGGTGACTCATTTAGCTCATTATGGTTTTGTCTGTCATTAAACCCACTGTCGCATATGCTTAACGAATCACATACGGATTTAAAATTAAGGAAAAATAATATGGTTATGTCACACAATTTCTCACCTTTCTTCATGGATGATCTAAAGTTATATGCATCAAATTTTGTTCAACTAAACAGTTAATCAATACTACATTTGAATTTTAGTCAAGATATCTGCATGGAGTTTGGAGTAGACAAGTGTAAGACGCTACATATCGAAAAGGGGTAAGGTTACGCAGGCAGAAGAGTTCCAGCTAGATGATGGAAATAGGATTGGAGTAATGGATGATAACGAAGTATACAAATATTTAGGATTCTCACAAGCTGCCAGAATTGAACATAAAGTAATGAAAGAAAAATTGATAGATACATACAAGAAGCGACTAAAATCTATCCTCAAGACGCAACTAAACGGTAAAAGCAAGATCACAGCAATAAATACATATGCTATACCAGTACTGAAATATTCATTCGGAATCATTAAATGGACACAGACGGAATTCCTCGCGTTGGAAATATTAACTCGTACTACACTTACCAAACACGGAATGCATCATCCTAAATCAGCAATAGAAAGATTGACACATCCAAGAGAACAAGGAGGACGAGGCCTAATTGATCTGAACAACTTATATTATAAACAACTAGACATTTTTAAAAAATATTTTTTTACAAAGAGCAACCAATCAACACTGCATAGGGCTGTGGTGCTAGCTGACAAATCATTAACTCCACTCAATCTAGCAAACGAAAATGTCAATCTACAAGGGAAACTCATAACTGACACTTCAAAAGAGTTACGTCTCTCAGAAAAGACCCTACACAAGAGACATTATGATGAACTACATAAAGGTCACGTAGATATTAAAGCATCAAAAAGGTGGTTTTAAAAAACGGGAACTATTTGGAGAAACAGAAGGTTTTATGATGGCTATTCAAGACAGAGTGATTGCAACGAAAAATTATAAAAAATACATTATACAAGATGCGACAGTAAACGATCAATGTAGAAAATGTAGTGTAAGGGTTGAAACAAATCGAACACATCATATCCGGGTGCCAGTCACTATGTCAAACGGATTACCTCTACAGACATAACCAAGTAGCTAACATTATTCACCAAAAACTAGCAATCAAGTACAACCTTATTGATACACACACACCTTACTACAAATGCAAACCGGAGAAAGTACTAGATAGCAAAGAATTCAAATTATATTACGACCGCACAGTTATAACAGACCAAACTATACATCACAACAGACCGGATATAATTATAATTGACAAGAAGAAACAAGAAACTACCCTTATTGACGTTGCTGTCCCAATGTGCCATAACGTCGAGACTACATGGAAGAAAAAAATTGACAAGTATAGTGAACTTGCAATTGAGATCAAGAAGATGTGGAAAAAGAAAAAGGTAAATACAATCCCATACGTGATATCGGCTAATGGCATCATACCAAAAAAGCTGCATGAAAGCATTAAACAACTAGATCTTCCACCCAATGTTTACATCGAGACTCAAAAGGCAGTAATACTCAACACGTGTAGAATAGTTCGTAAATTTCTAAACTAAGAATGATACTTCGAGATTCCGAGACAGCTTCCATCCTGACATGGTTTTCGTGGTTTCCCATAGTCCGAAGAGCAAATGCTAGGATGGCGACGAGAAATCGGCCACGACCGTACACAGCAGAAAGAAAGCATCATCTACAAACTATGTATATTATAAATGACTTATTTAAGTTAGAGTTAAGGGCAAAGTAATAATGTAGGTATGTAATATAGATACACATGGAAGTACTTGACGTAAGTCCGTACAACATGTTAGCTCCGGTTTTGACCGAGTTTGTATGAAATACATCAAATAAAATAATAATAATAATAATAATAATAATAAAAATAATAATAATAATAATAATCATAAAAATAATAATAATAATAATAATAAATAGCAATAATAACAATAATAATAATAATAATAATAATAATAATAATAATCCTCAACTCCAATACCAACTTTTTGCCGAGATACATCAGGGAAGGCGGTGGAAATCCGAAAAAACGACAATAATTTCAATGGAGGAGATGGATTCAAATTAAGTCCATCTTGGGGTCCGACACTGGAACGTACGAAGAGTGGAATAGTAAAACAGCAACCAGAGTCGGATAGACAGACCATCGTTGCGCCATCCCCCGCCCCTCCACCCCAACACACACAACAGGCAATGTGGCCAATATCATCTTCCCACCGCAGGCACACATGGATGAAAACGAGGGCTCAAACCAGGAGCAAAGCAGGAATCTCTTCAGTCTTTGGACAATGCGGCTCACAGTAGGCTGCGAAACGTCAAGCGCGCAATAAAAACAGGTATGTGTTATTACACCCTTAATAACGCGGTACAATGTCCCGAAAACCGCCTAATAATAATAAGAACAATAATAATAATAATAATAATAATAATAATAATAATAATAATAATAATAATAATAATAATAACAACAATTAGAGAAATCAATATTTTTACGAGTCATTTCGCTGTGTTCGTTTTTTATTAAATTACCTGACGTTTCGATACGTTTGTGCGTATCATCATCTGAGGCAACACTGAAAAACTTTACATTTGAGATTGTTTTTGTTGAATTCTTCTGCTTCTTCTTTGGCTCTGATTGTCATTGTCCAAAGAACTAGAAACTCTTGACTGTAATTGTTATTATTATTATTATTAAATTATTTAAAAATTTTTATAATATTAATAAAATTAATTAATTAATAAAAAAAATTATTATTAATAATTGTGTAATTGTAATTTAATAAAAAACGAACAACAGCAAAAGACTCGTAAAATATTTTGATTTCTCTAATATTTCGGGCTGTGAAAGCATCAAGCAAGAAAATAATAACAATAATAATAATTATTGATTCATAGCAGTTGTCGAAAAAGTTTGCCCGACTGGGGTTCGAACCCAGAACCTCAGTCGGGGCAAACTTTCGACAACTGCTATGAAATCAATAACTATGCCCTTAAGCGGGCTTATGTTTAAAAATCTTATATTAATAATAATAATAATAATAATAATAAAAAATAATAATAATAATAATAATAATAATAATAATAATATAATAATTTTTTTTTTTTTTTAATTTATTGAAGCAAAAAACCTAAATTTGGGAACAATATTCACATACATTTCCTCCCACTAAGCCAAATGCTCATCAGTGGGTTACTAATTATTAATGCTATTTCATCTCATTGTAGCGTCAGGCTTAATACAATGAAATAAAAATAAAAAACATCAAACCATTTAAAAGAATATAACGGTGCTTACATAGGTACTCAATTACAAAACATAAATACTACAACCCTTTACAAAAACATACAAAAAAAAGAATATTGTCATGCTTAGCTAGTTAGGCCCTTTGGCTGAGGGTGGTGTTTCACCAAATGAGTGTTTTAGTGGGGGCGTGGCGATAACTCTTAGGCCTAAACAGCTAATCATTGACCGGAACCGATGTTTGATGGGTATTAGGTGGGTGTTTGGGATTGGGGTGCACACATTGACAAGCCATGGTTTCAAAAGTAAGAGAGAATCTGTATTAAAGAGAGTAGACAAAACCTTTTCTGTCTTATTTGGGGATAAATCCCGCATTAGACCCTGGTGGAACGTTGGGGTTTAGTTATCCCCATGATTACAAGCCGACTGATTATTTAGTGAATAGTGACATTACTTTTAATGGTTCCCCTGGACTCTGGGTGGAATTGGGGGACTGCTGGGCTGTCCTGGATCCTTGATGGGTGTTAAGGGTTCCCTCGGGGGTTTCCCGGAACGGTCCCTGCGGTCTTCTCGCTTCGCCTCTTCAGATGGCTAAATCCATGTGGGTTCCACGCTCACTCACGTCTCCTTGTTCACGTAAACATTGACTCGTCCTTCCACTGTTATTCTACTTGCTCGACTTCTTTAATCACGCGCACATTCGGACAACCTTCTTCAATTACCGCGCTAGTTCGATTCCCCGACCGTCTTCCGTGACGTTGTCCAGTCGGTGCTTTCGTGATGCACTCCACACCCACGTGGTTCGCTCTCCGCCAATCCGCGAGCGCTGTCTCTCGTTCCCCTCTCTCCCTCCGGTCAGACAGAGGCCCGTGTCTATGGGTTAATTGCCGATCAGAGTCCAACTTTGGATCGCCTAATTACATGACGAAGTAACTGACGACGACAGAACGCAGGTCATTGCTTGGAACAATCCACGCTCGTGTTTATTGAGAAATAGCCCGAGTAAACGCTGAGATAGGGTCTAGGCCGCTTCCTAAGTTGAACAATCCTCAGCCGTTGACCTGGGTAGCATCCGGTGCGATCGAGTAATTGACGTCATGCATGATTGTGACATCTTCCCGGTTGAGTAGACACATGTGTTAGGGTCCCAACCCTAATACATGACAATATTCATTTATCACTCATACAAGTGGCGTGCTTACCAGCTGTTTCATCCTCTTTTTTTTTTTTTGATTTACGTCCGTTTTGTTACATTGCCGCAACCTGAGGTCCGAAAACATTCTTTGCATGTGATTAACTTTCTCTAATTTCTGTACAAGATATTTATCATACTATGACTCTGATAACATTATAATATGCTACAAATCTAATTACGTATTGCATTTTTTTTGTCCTCAATTTAAAATCCTTTTTTTGTTTATTCTTTCAACATCTATATGTGATTCTAAGTATGTATGCAACTTTGATTAGGTTGTGTTTCTATTTCCATTAAACTTTATAACTTGTGTAATTATTGTTTCTTGTTCTAGCAAGTTTATTGACTCAATAATGACAAGTATCTGCTCAATGTTAACTTCCTTGTTGTCCCAATGTCAGAGTTTGGTGTTGATATACCGGTACTGGGGCAATTATTTTTACTAAGCCCAAGTTAATCAAAATTCAAGATCAGTCACAAGTTTTTTAAATAACAATGCCATTTTCACTATATCACCAAATTTACTCATGCCATTAATTCCTTGAAGAGTAATTATTATAAGTATTATACTATACTGAATGAGTCCATCTTGTTGTCTCGACATCTCATCGGATGGTAGTCCTGTCCAAAAGGTACTCGTTCTACTCGCTGTTTCACTGTCCTGCTCGTTTCGGGACGATGTACAATGTAGCTGTTTAGTTGTTTATCTGCAATTAGAACTCTTTAATACTCTATTCATGACATATTTTCCAATATAACCTTCGTTCATGTACTATCTCTTATCACGTTCTCCGCACATTCTATTAGGCTATCGTAGCAATAACCCAATCTTTTCTTGCCATTAAACAATTCCTATGGGCTCAACCTTTTAATTCACTCATTGGCTCACTATTACATCTCCACTCGGTAAATGTCAAATTCAACTAACTGACATTTTTCTTTATCCTCGTTCCTCTCATTACTGTCTCGTAATTATCATTAACCATAACGACATCTTAATGATCACAAAAACTTTGTTAGAAACACAATAATACAATAATTGCTTTCACTGTTATCGCTTACGAGTTTGTATCCCACTATCAATAGTCTTACCATAATACCCAATCATTTTTTTCAAACCTGTCTAATATTAATATTACACAATATTTTATATGTACAATACATATTTATGTACAAATGCATGCAACCTCAACATCTGCTTTTCTTGTGAGCATTTGACTAGTATGCATCCTAGTACAATATGGGTTCCATTTGTTCTCAACGCGTGTTATTTGTCTCGTGCCTGGGGTGATGCTAGCTAGTGGCCTCCAGCTTAGATTTCGGAATTACATAACTTGTCAAATCAATCCATATGACCCTACAATTTATATTCTTCCTAGTCTTGCTTCTCCCTCAACTTACTACTGTGTTGTTAACTCTCGATTACTCTCGTGTATACCCATCTCACTTCACTTGTCATTCTACATCCATTCTATTTTATTTTATTACGTAGGCCTACTGTTTACAATGCCGGTACTTCTGCAAGTCTTATTCAGTGTCTAAATATCAATTTTTATTTCTATCCTTAATCCCTTTTTATGCAACTATATACAACTATATAATACTATTTGTATTTTCAAAATTCTATCCTTTCTATTTCCTTGCATGGTATTATAAAACTCTAACTCATTTTTACACTTATACAAACTAAATCGATTTGTTAGCTTATCCCCGATTAATCCTTTTTTTTTTTTTTAACTTAAACCCTTAGTTAATTACATCACTTGTCTACTTATTTTGCTAAACATGTTTTAACTAACCTATTTTACTTTACCTTCCTGTTGCAACATCTTACTATCGTCTACTTTCTCCTTCTCCTTACTTATTTCTCACACTCATCTCTTTCTAACCTTCCTCATTTTATACCTTATGCTTTAGCTAATCGTCGTCCTCTTCGTCCTCTACTAGTGGTCCTAAACTTCGCAACGGGTATCTGTGAGTTGGTTGCTCACGTCCTTGAACTTCAACTACCTGCGTGCGTCCTCTAATCCCGTCGTCGTCGTCCTCAAAATCTACCATTTCCATCGGTCTCTGCCTGTCCTTAGCTACAAATCCTAGCTCTTCGTCCTCTTTTTCGTCTGCTTTCTCTAGCTGATCCAATGCTTCTATCTCGTCTGCGAACTTGCATGGTTTTAAACGATTGGCGTGTACCAGCTGTGTTCCTGCCTTTCCGTACATGTCCTTTATTTTAAAAATAACAGGTGATCGAACTTGAATAATCCTGTGTGGTCCAGAATACAGCTGTGCAAGCTTCTTTGTTAATCCAGGGCGTAACCTAGGTGTGTATAGGAACACTTTGTCTCCTAGTTCATACGTGACTGGCTTAGTCGATCGGTTGTAGTACTCATGTTGTCTATCCCTGCTTAACTTAGCTCTTTCTCTTGCTTCTCTGAAGGTGTCCTGCAGGCGTGCTATCAGCTCACTACTGTAGTTTACATCCACGTCATAACGCGTCCTTGATGGTTTAATGATTGCATCAAATGGTAATTCTACATCACGGCCTAATTCCATAAAGAAGGGTGACTGTCCAGTACTGCAGTGAGGTGTAGCGCGATATGCTAGCATACAATATGGTAGCCATTGATCCCAGTCTGTTTGGTCCTTGTTTACGTAATGTGATAGGTACTCTTCGTACGTTCTGTGCTGTCTTTCACAGTAGAGTTGCCACTTGAGTTGTATGTCGTCGTTTGCAGCTTTTTTATGCCCAATAGGGCACAAACTTCCTTCATTACATTGCCTATGAGGTTTTTGCCGCAATCACTTATTAAATTGGTTGGAATTCCGTGGCGAGAGACGATTTGTGTCACAAAGGCGGTCGCGATGGATTTGGCGGATTGGTCTGCGAGGGCAATGCATTCTGGGTACTTGGTAAAATGGTCTACAAAGGTGAGTATGTACTTCTTTCCAGATAAGGTCGTTGTAAGGGGTCCCACGATGTCCATCCCACACCATTGCATTGGTTTGGTGGCCTCTGGAAACTTCTGTAGGGGTGCCTTACGTAAGTGGGGCGACGTCTTTCGTCTGTTACACGAAATGCATTGTTGTACATGTTGGCGTATGTTTGCGTCCATTCCTGTCCAATAGAATCGTGTTTTAATCAATTCAGTGCAACGTGTCACTCCGTTATGTCCTGCCATTGGTGCGTCATGAAATGTTTTTAGTATCTTTAATACCATAGTCCTGGGCACAACTAGTTGGTCCTCTCTCTGGTTTGCAGTTCTTATCTTGTACAACAGTCCGTCCTCGTCCAGCGCATACGTCTCGTTGCTACGGTTGTCCTTAGTTAACTGAGCTATTACGTCCTTTAGTGCAGGGTCCTTACGTTGTTCGTCTCGTATTCGTTGTCTATCATATACTGGCTCGAACTCGGGTGCAACTGCACTTATGCATATTCTTGACAAACAGTCTGCGTTCGTGTTCAACTTGCCTTCTCTGTACTTGACTGTGAAGTTAAAATTTTAAACTCAACTAGAATTGACCATCGGGCTAATCGCGAAGTTGGATCTTGCAATGAGTCTAACCATACTAAGGGTCGGTGATCGCAGTATATGGTGAAGTGATTCCCATATAGGTAGCAGTTGAAATACTTTATTCCGAACACTATACCTAACAATTCTCTTTCTGTCACTGTGTAGTTCCTCTCTGCGTTATTCAATACTCTTGATGCATAACCCACTGGTTTCTCTACTCCTTCTGACATCTGTGAGAGTACAGCTCCTACTGCGACGTCACTGGCGTCTGTAGATAAGATGAACTCTTTATCAAACATGGGGTAAATCAACACTGGTTCCTTGCATAGCGCGTCCTTAAGCGTTGAAAAACGCCTTCTCTTGAGCTTCTCCCCATTCAAATGTTGTTTCTTTCTTTGTTAGTTCTGTAAACGGTCTGGCTATCGATGCATAGGAATTTATATGTCTTCTATAATACCCCGACATTCCGAGAAAACTTTTTACTTTAGTCACATCGGTGGGTCTAGGATACTCCTGTATTGCTTTGACTTTACGTGGATTCCGTCTAATTCCATCTTCAGACACAACATGGCCTAAATAGTCCAATTCAGCTTTTAGAAAATGGCATTTCGATGGTTGTAATTTCAAATGTTGCATCTCTTAGTCTGTCAAAAACTTCTCGAAGTCTCTCGATGTGTTCCTCAATGGTACGTGAATGCACAATTACGTCATCGATATAACACATGCAACGAATGCCTATGAGTCCTGATAATACTGAGTCCATTAATTTTTGAAAAATCGCCGCTGAGTTTTTCATTCCCATCACCATTCTGGTGTATTGTAGGTGCTCTCTCCCGGTCACAATAGCACATTTTTCTCTGTCCTCAGGCCTTATCAGTACCTGGTGATACCCCTGATTTAAATCGAGGCTGGAAAAATATTTTGCACCTCCTAGCATGTCCAGTGTCTCGTTTATATTTGGAAGTGTCCAAATTTGAGTTTTCGTTACACTATTTAATCCCCTCATATCTGCCACGACACGATAACCTACTGGTCCTGGGCTGCCGTCTGGTAGTGGTTTGCTAGGTTTATCAACAAGAAGCACAGGAAAGCTCCATTCACTGTTAGTTGGCTCTAAAATTCCCTTATCCTTCATGTCCTGTATGCATTTGTCAAGTATAGCTCTCCTTGAATGTGGTATCCTGTATGGAGGTCGTTTAATCGGCTTTGTGCCTTCTATTAACTCTAATTTGTGCTGTACCTTGGATGTGCATCCGAAAGTCTCTTCATCTTGTGAAAATAAGTCAACATATTCAGTCAAAAATTCTTGCATCTGTTTCTTAACTGGTCCTGTCAAATGTCTAAGTTCCACATGGTTTCCATTTTCTTGCTGGTAGGCTTGTTCTTGCCTTGGTCTGATATGGAGGCTAGCGTCCCTTGTTCTCTCATTTGTTCTATTCTCTCTCCCGAAATTAACTCAATGCTTCCCATCAGTGTGTTCTTGGGTATCTCTATGTCTGATTGCGTAATATTCATGATCTGCAATTGTACTTTATGGTCTTCCCTTTCGGTAATTAATGAGCGCGCGCATAATATGCCTCTATGCGTTAGCATGGCTGGTTCAAACAATAACACATTCCCTTCACTTTCATCCGCGTGTGATCGCGATGAACCTCGTTGTATACCTTCACAGAGCACCTCCGATCGTGCTGGTATAGTTGTTCTTTCTTTTAATCGCACTAACCTGATACATTCATTTTTTTGCGTTTGTTGTTCCTTGCTCGTAACATCGCAAGTTGGCTTAATCACTTCTGCTTGTTGTATAATTCTTGGTTTCCGTCTTGTTTCTTCTGTGTTTCCGTCTTGATGGTTTGTTTTGTGTTGGCGATTGTGGTTTAATTTCCGCTTTATTCTGCTTATCTGTCTGTAATCTCGTGGAATTGGAATCGTTTACTCTGTGTTTATTACGTTGATTAATGAGGTTAATTGCTGGGGTGCCATATACATATGCATTTAGTTCTCTAGCATCCAACTTGGTTCCTCTGTTCGGCAAGCTCTTGATATCTATAGCACCCTTGTTGTTACCCTCCCACATGTATTGTTCTGTTGTGGATATATTGAATTTATATTCATGCAAAAAGTCCTTGCTATCACTCCGTCTACGTCACCAAACATGTCGTCTCTTCCTATGACGAATGGGAACAAGTAAACATCGTTTCCTAAGTTCAGTGCTAAATCGGTTTCGCCTGTGGTTGAAAATGCATCTCCTGTTGCAGCATACAATATTTGATCAAATGGTCGAGTCGGTTGTCCTCCTGTTCTAACTATCCCTTGTCGTATTAATGAAACAGTAGCGCCACTATCAATAAAAAGTTTCACAGTCCGTTTAGTTCCGTTCTTATTATGCACCACACCAGTTATAATAAATCCATTCTCTTGCCAAAAATTTCCGAGTATCTCGTAACGTAACATGCGGGGCTTTAGTTTTTTCGGTTCCCGTTCTCCGCGCCAAAACGAGAACCTTTGTCGTTTTGCACTTGATATCTTGCTTCCCTCTGTTTGCGAAAGCAATCACGCTGTACATGACCTGGTAAATTACAATAATAACATCTGTTATTGTTTTGATTCGGATTTGAAGTAGGTCCGCGACTTTCACTTGTTCGTCTTGCCGTCGTACGTCCTTCGGGTGAACGTCCTGCTTGTTGACAATTGCGTGCAAAATGTCCTGGGGCATTACAATTATAACATCGTTTCTGTATTTGTCTCCGTTGCTGGCAGTTTTCGGGCGTAATGACCGAATTACGACATTCATAACATTGTATTGAACCTGAGTTAAAGTTCCAGTTACTTTCCCTGTTTCTTGTATTATCGTTTCTATTATTGCCCGCATTCCATGGCCTCTCGGGTGTCCTTGTCTGCATAGCGCGTATGTTAGTGGTTTGTACTGAGTCGCGTGGCGTAGGTGAAACTTGTTCTGATGCTACTGTGTTGAACACCGACTTCTTATCACTGGTTAGCAAATCATTTTCATGCTCTTCAATCGCTATCTTGATTGCTTCTGTGAATGTTTTAGGCGATCTCAACAAAACGAATCTCTTTGCTTCTCTAATACCGCGAAGAAATTGCGCCAACAATTGCTCCTCTAGCAATTTCAAACGAATGTTATTTTCCGCTCTATCTTCCGAAATAACTCGAATTTTGGTCCCTTCCTTCCTTAGCCGCGTTGCATACTGGTCTATTGTTTCTGTTGGTCGTTGCACACAATTATTAAATCGCTGGATTGCTGACGAATTATGTTCTCGTTCCTTAAATCGCTGAGTCAAGCTTGCTTTTATTGTTTCGTAATTAGCAGAGTGAAGCTCGGTTTCTACATTGAAATATTCCTTAGCTTCGCCTTCTAGCTTTAACACAGTTATTCCAGTTTGCTGTTCTGGTGCCCATCCCGCTAACAATGATGCCCTATCTATTGATAAGAAAAAGTCCTCAACTGTTTGCCCTGATTTTTCCCCAGAAAACTTTTCGATTAATGCAAGAAGTCCTGACACATTCCTAGAGGGAACCTCATCGGCTATCGGTACTACAGGCATTGTAATTCACTGTTTATTGCTATGTAGGGTTAATAGTGCTGTCACCAGTAATTTATTTAAAATTACGTTTCTATCGTTTCTCCTTGACACTGTCGAATCCCCCAAAAAATTTTTAACTATCCCAAAACTGATCTAATCCGCAACTGATCTAATCCCGCATCGCTGTCACCACTGTAGTATGACGGCTGACCGGCTCCACAACTCTAGGTCGACGATGACGACAATGACACCACGAACGATGACAAAGACCATGACGAAGACAATGACGACCGCGACGTTAAACCCCTTTCCTCCCCTCACCCGTGGCTGGTTCTGACCAGCATGGGCCCATTCCCCCCCCCCCCTAGGTTAGAGTGGTGCATAATGACCTAACGGTTGACGCGTCCTTAATAAAAAAAAATAGAAGACAAAGAAGGCAGGGTCCTTCTCGCTTACATTGGCTGGTATGTGAAGGTCGTCGTCGGGGACTTCTTGCATTAAACTGCGGTTCGATTTGTCCTATCGCCGCCCTGCGTTTGACTGTATTGTCTGTCCAAATACACTTGTGCGCGTGTTGGGGGTGGGGGGTGGCGCGGTGATTTGATTAGTAATGCTTACGTGTCGTTAAATCTAACTCTTAATGATGGTCTAGTGCAAATTATTGAATAGCTTTAAGGATTTTGGGCATTTTGGTTATTTAAACTGGTTTAAGTTTTTTTTTGTCATAACGTCGTCGTAACGGAATTACGACCCCATGGTAACGGAACTACCCCAGCGAATAATATTAGTATTTAAAAAGTGCTTGTGTAGTATGATGGCTGACCGGCTCCACAACTCTAGGTCTCGGGTTCGAAACCCAGCCTACGACCACAGTTACTGACCGAGCCGATTAACCGACATACTAACTTGATAGCATGGATTCAAGCGGGAACTACGTACTAACTGGAATTGTGGGTAAGACGACTCAGGCATGAGTCGATTAGATCATTAAAAATGACTTTATTACAATAAAGATAACAATAAATATAACAGTTAAATATACCAACACCGTGTAACTTCATAGATTCGTTACAAACATTATCTCAAACATAAGATAAATCAAAGGTGCGCCCATTTGCGCTGGTAACTTAATATTGTGACTTCATTCAATGCAAAACACTGAATTTACTTCTCAAGAAATATTCCAATCAATAGTTAGATTTACAATTTAAAACATATTTATTTTCTCCAACACCTAAGTAATATTTATAATTTGATTAACTTACTAGTCTCAAGTATCATCTTCTTCTACTGCTATCGGCTCTTCGTCTGGTTTCTTACTCTCCTTACCCTACCGATTTTCAGCTCTTTTATACTCTAACTCGTTCACTAATTAGATCATTTGATGTAACTTTTCTAGATCTTTCTCTCTGTTTCCATTGGCTGAGACGATTGTGCGTGGCCTTGGGTGCCAACCTGTACCAGCTACTACCTAATGTGTTTACGTCTTAAACTTCCAAGAAATGCGTAATAATGATATTTAAATGACACTCGTACCTCCTCGCGATGGCACGGCCATGTGAGTCATGCAACATTAGGCTAACTTATATAAGTTGTTTACGAACTTTGGCTTCACCTTGCGCAATCGTCTTTCTTCTGGAATATTCTACATGTTAATATTACCTGATTCAATCTAATACTAAAATTCACATTCTCTATAACATCGGTTTGAATTTAAATACATACTAATACAGAGATAAAAATCCGCTCTACTACAATAACGGCAACAAACTTTAACTGTTTACGTAAACCCTTAGCCCCGGGGCAAGGCTGGATTGTCTTAATGAATTCGATTTGGAGTTAACAACTGCTAACTCCGCATAACCCGGGCTAAAAATGTACATTATTGCGGTACCCCGTCTGGGGCCGGGGTAGAATTGGCCAAGAGCATAACTCTGCTAATCGTAAAAGGCGATTCAAGAGAAAAAGTCCACCTCGCAAACATCAGCTAAAAAGAGCGGAGTATCTTACTCCCCGGAACTAGAGGCGATCTCTGGCAATCGTCGTCGGGGACCTTGCCCCTTTCCCTTGACGACCCCCCGGCGACGATGACAAAGACGATGACGACCGCGACGTGAGAAACCCCCCTTCCTCCCCTTACCCGTGGCTGGTTCTGACCAGCATGGGCCCCTCCCCCCCCCCCCTTAGGCTAGAGTGGTGCATTATGACCTAACGGTTGACGCGTCCTTAATCCAAATAAACCAATAAACCAAGAGAAAAGTCCACCTTGCAAACATCAGCTAGCAAGAAGGGTAGTATATTACTCCCCGAATCTAGAGGCGAGCTCTGGCAATCGTCGCCGGGGACCATGCCCCCTTTCCTTGACGACCCTTGGACGACGATGACGACAATGACAACACGGACGATGACAGACGAAGACGACCACAACGTGGAGGAACCACCAATTCCCCTGCCCTCCCGTACCTTCTCTTTCCCTCTGTCCTTGCCTGAGCCCGGCCTGATTTCGCCACAGACCACAGGCCGCCCCGCCCTGACACCGGCCACCTGCCGACATGCCATCACCTTGCTTGTGGCTGTTTCTACCAGCACAAGCCTGTCCACCCCTTGTCTCCCGCGACACCCCTGACGTTATAAAGTTACAAAATAACTAATAAACTACATTATCACAGGAGGCACAATATAACCTTACGGTTGACGCGCCCTTAAACCTAATTAACAACATTAATCCGGGCCCTCACCCCGTCTGGATTTGGGGTAGAATTGTCCCCGTGCATGGCTCTGCTAATCGTAAAAGGCGATTCAAGAGAAGAAGTCCACCTCGCAAACATCAGCTAGTAAGCGAAGAGAATATAACTCCCCGAACCTAGAGGAGAGCTCTGGCAATCGTCGTCGGGGACCTTGCCCCCTTCCCTTGACGACCCCCCGGCGACGATGACAAAGACAAACGAACGAGGACAAAGACGATGACGACCGCGACGGGAGAAACCCCCCATCCGCCCCTTACCCGTAGCTGGTTCTGACCGGTATGAGACCCTCCTCCCCTCCCTAGGCTCAAGTGGCGCATTATGACCTAACGGTTAACGCGTCCTTAATCCAAATAAACCAACCTACAATGTCAAGTAGCTCAGGGGTGCAAGTTATCTATAAAAAAACTACTTATTAATACAGTTGACGTTCAGATTTGCGTTTTTGTATAATAAAAATGTCACTTATGACGTTTAAGCAAGGATGTATAGGCAAAACAATGTTTTGTTCTATTTCCATAAAAGAATTTTCCCTGTCTGGGCCCGGGGTAGAATTGGGCCAGAGCATGGCTCTGCTAATCGTAAATGGCGATTCAAGAGAAAAATTCTACCTTGCAAACATCAGTTAGCAAGAGGGGAGTATATTACTCCCCGAATCTAGAGGCGAGCTCTGGCGGACGTCGTCGGGGAACATTCCCTTTCCTTTTGACAACCTCCCCGACGACGTTGACAATGACAACACGGACGATGACACAGACGAAGACGACCACGACGTGGGGGAACCACCAACCCCTGCCCTCCCCGTACCCTCCCTTTCCCTCTGTCCTTTGCCTGAGCCCGGCCATGATCCCGCCCCGGCCCCTTGCCCCCGGCCACCTACTCCCATGCTAGGGTGACCATAATTCCAAAAGCAAAAACCGGGACACATGTACTTTCGTTTTGTATGGACTTGCGTGGGCTGGCTGGGGTCTGGGGCGAAAGTAGTATTAGGGCTCGTTTAACCACATCGACCCTCACGCCCACCCCCTAAAGACGCGCACCTAAACTTAATGAATCCACATATTCTTTACATGTTTACACTTAGAAAACAATATTTACTGCATGAAACAACATTATAAACTCATTTCATAAACTTTTAATATCACAAGCGGTGCAATATGACCTTACGGTTGAAGCGCCCTAGTTCCTCACGGCGTTCGTTTGGATCACGGGCACATATTATGTCTGTAAAGCATAAAGCTGCGAGAGTAAACGCGAGGAAGAGAGGCAATAAAGTGAGCGTTACACTAGGAAGTTCATAAAGTAAAAAGAGAAAAGTAAACAGAAGAAGGGCTTTTCAAAATCAGTAAATGACAAACAAGTCGACATATAATAATAATCAATCAATTTCTTCTTTTAAATTATATTCCTTAACAATACCAATTGGTGATTTTACTGACTTTTCCTTACACTTCATTCTAATTATTTCGTTTTCTTCAAAAGAATATGCTCAAATTGGCAATATGAAACATTTAGCATTATTTTGTCAAGCATTTATTATATTCCACAGCCAGTTTTATATGCATTCTGGGACATGTTACGATATCTGCCACCTTTTTCTGAAATTGACCAATCACAATCATCTCTTCGAGGTCATCTTACTTTTTACTTTTCTCTTTTTATATTACCCCCGTCTTAGCCCGGGGTAGAATTGGTCGAGAGCATGGCTCTACTAATAGTACAAGGCGATTTAAAAGAAAAAGTCCAACTCGCAAACATCAGCTAGTGAGAGAGGAGTATATAACTCCCTGAAACTAGATGCGAGCTCTGGCAATAGTCGTCGGAGACACCGCCCCCTTCTTCTGATGACTTCCCCAACGACCATGACAATGACACAACGCATGACGACAAAGACGATGACGACCGCGACGTGATAAACTCCCTTCCTGCCCTTACCCGTGGCTGGTTCTGACCAGCATGGGCTCCTCCTCCCCATACTCGCTGGGTAGAGCTGGTGCATTATTGCCTAACGGTTGACGAGTCCTTAATCCAAAAAATCCAAAAATAACCAGCATCAACTACAATAAAAATTATTTCATTAACTTTAAATTTCACACGCGGCGCAATATGTCCTAACGGTTGAAGCGCCCTAGTTTCTCACGTCGTCGTTCTAGCCACTCAGTGCGACATGACAGTCTGCAACGCATACTGCTGCGAGAGTAAACGTGAGGAAGAGAGGCAATAAGAACAGTGTACGCTGGTTGTTGCTGGAGCTAAATATGTGAACATTTGATTCGCTCGGTAGACTCTGAGTGACGTCACGATGTGTGGACTCTGCTTCCGGTTCCTGTTTCCAAGTGGCCAATCAGAAGCATGCAGGGTAATTGTGAGTGGCCTACCGTGACGAGTGTACTGTACTCTCAGAGTGACATGACGTGTCCCGTGAACACAACGTTAACCGACAAGTCTACTGCTACAACCGTCTTGGGATTTGGTGCTAAATAACAAACTATATCGTCCTCCTGAATCTCGACTCTCATATAGAGAAGAGGTGGTTTCGATTTGGCCATACACGACTAACTTTCGGATATATCTCACTAGGAAAACGCTTAAGTCCCGTCGCGTTGATGGATGAGCGTTTTTGTAAGTTTTTATCTTGCGTGGGATCTCTTTACTTATCAAGTGCTTTTAAACGCATTGTAGGTGATTGTTGTCAAGTTTCTATTGTTCCTAGTATATATCAGTGACACTGACTGTATACCTATACATACCTCACCTCATATCGAAGCTGCACGCAATAAACAGACTGACCGCAAGGCGAGGCTCACTGCTAGTGGCAGGGGTACACTACAAAATCCAGGAAAACGTAGCATATTACCTTTAAAGCAAACCACTTTGCACAGTTGTTGTATAGGACCATAGGAGTGATTTGGCCCGCAGCACCTAAAATTTGGTCCCTTAGGGTTAAGAATTTGGCCATTTTTTCAAAATGACGTCTAAAATATTGAAAATTTCAAAATTTTAACACGAGTACAGTATAGAGGTCGTTTTTGCATGATTCGGGTGTCGTAAAATCGACGGTAGCCATGCCACAGTAGTGGGTGTCGTTAGTTAGGCCCTGGTGCCGCAATTTTTAAATTTAAGGGCCTAACAGAGTAACGGTTTGAATCCCGGAGATGTGGTTGAGTTGGGTGTCGTTTTCGGGTATTTACGCACGTCCAAATACTATAGTGGCCTTATGAATGTCCTACATTAAGCCCTTATCATAATTTACCGTCATTTTCCAAAATGGCGGACACCCCAGCGATTCCTGATGATTATGATTCGGCCGACGTCATATAACCTAGCTGTTGCATACGTCGTAAAACCCCAAATACTATCTTTTCTAACGAACTTATAACTCACTATTAGATAAAGGCTTATGGACGCGGGAGCGATATGACCTCGCCGCCCCGTATCTTTCAATTTTCCTCTACCGTCTACCGATCACTCGCGACCAGCGCGTAGGCCTAGGCTTATGCCGTACACCCGTGTTCAAGGCAACTTGGACTAGTCCGTTTTGGACAAGGGCGTGGCAGCAAAGCACACGGGGTAGCTCTGTTAAAACAGTGAAAGAAAGTGGTTGTGTTATTTCTAACCCGATAATGAAGATGAATATTGATTAGTGATACTGCTGTCTCCACAGGTAAGTCGCAAAAGTAATATGGGGTGTGTGTGCGCCTGTACCTGGTTTCTGACTCGCATGTAAGTTTTCTCTAGAACAGAGTGCACGGGAAAAATGGTGAAGGACAAACCAAATTTTACAATGCCATCACCTGTACCCCTACATTCCGTGTCAACACATATAGATTGGGGGAAATGTTGTCTTTGCCAGGCTAGTGGTGAAAAAACTGTCTGTTCAGCTAGGAATCCTAATGTTTCACTCCGAAACAAAGATATGTGACATTGGCGACCAATTTTCAGATTTTGCGGCAGTATAATCATGTGCTTCCCTGTGATCGGAAAGTAGATGCTCTTGATGAAGGAGGTGGAATTCAGGCAACTCTAATCGACAGAATGGCTCAATGGCACAAGTCATGCAACCTAAAGTACATGTCCCCGAAATATGAAAGATTACTAGACCTCATGAAAAGTGAGTCTCAACATACTGATTGTGAGCCACCTGGTGAACAGAAGGCCGCTACTTCTGTACCGGATGGTGACAGCACTCCTCGGCCTCGAGCAACTAGATATAGTACTCCACTTGTTAATCTTAAGGACGGTGTTTTATATATGCAGCCAGCCGGCCACATGGAACAAACCACTCCATTCTTATGCCACTGATGATATACATGTAAATGTGAAAAAAAGGGCAGAAAATCTGGGTGACACAAAGCTGATGGTCATGCTAATAACCGACAGTGATTTGGTGGCGCAAGAGGCCAAGTACCACTGCTTGTGCTTGTCACGGTTGTACAACAAAAGCAACAGTGCGACGGCCGCCAAGAATGGTCAGGATGATGTGGTCCTCGTCAAGGCCTCGCTTTTGCAGATTTAATACTGTATATACGAGATGAACTGAAGCACAATAACTCGGTATTCCAGATGAGTAAGCTGAATAAGCAGTACACAACTAGACTTTCCCAGCTTCTTGGTGTAAGTGTTGACTTACTTGCAACGGAACACCCTACGCGTTTGAGAGGAAAAATTCTGGCTCATTTTCCTGAACTGAAAGAGCATTTGTCAGGAAGAGAGTATGTGAGCCCACAAATTGGGAGGACTACCTGCGAAACGCGTCCAATAAACAGGAGCTCTTTAGTTTCATGGCTTGATCTGTGCTCGATGGAATGGATGGTCTCCACGTAGTTACCAACGTGGGCGATACCTGCAAGTCTTCTGGCAGCTGCCCCACCGATTTGGACGGTGTGTCCTGTGCTGAAATGGAAGAGGCGGACGGCCGAATCATCATGCCAATGATATGGTGCTCCATGGCGCCAAATCAATCCTAATCCGCTGCTCAGACACGGATATTCTGGTTCTTGCCATCTCTTTCTTCCACTCATTGGAACGTCTGGGTCTGGAACAGCTGTGGCTCCTCTATGGATGTGCCAAAACGTGCCGCTACATAGCTGTTCATTCCATCGCTCATCACCTTGGAGAGGACAAATCTGTTGCTTTGAGGGGCTTCCATGCCTTCTCAGGCTGCGACACCGTGTCGTTCTTAGCGTCAAAGGGCAAGCGCTCGGCGTGGAAAGCGTGGACGGACGATACCACGGTAGCATTTCGGTACCTGTCCATTCCCTGCGAGGTGCCCAGTGACAATATCTTGAACGTTCTTGAACGCTACGTCGTACGACTATACGGTGTTAACTCTACCGAGCATGTCGATCATGCCAGAAAACACCTTTTCGCCACTGAAAGCAAGCCATAAACCCTGATCCCACCCACTCGTCGGCCCTGCATGAGCATGTGTTGAGAGCAGCATACCAGGCTGGCCAGATCTGGGGTAGGGCAGACAGAGTGGACCAGTCAGACCTCCCCTCACCTGTCAATTGGGGATGGATGAGTGGACACCGTTGTGGTCCAAAAAACCAATCATATGGGAGGCCTGTCGATCACTAGACAGGTGCGGATGCGGCTCACGGTGTGAGACTATGAGATGTATTTGCCGAAGGAACTCACTGCCCTGTACACCTGCCTGCAAGAAGTGTAACCAGGGAGAGTACATTAATATGAGGTAAGTTAAACGCAAAAAGAAGTTTGAGCCATACCTTCGCCCTCTGGACTTTCCAGTGTACGTGTATTTAATGGAATGTTTTTTTCCTTTGTGATTAATTTTGTATGTTTTAAAATAAATATTTCCGTTCTCATCTCAATAATACCATAGTATTTGTACAAAAACACCCTTCTGAAAATACAGTTACGCTCAGCACTCAGGAATTATCTGATTTCGATACTACATACACACGAAGGTGGGCGCAGTTCATAGACTAACAGGGGCATACGTGAGCCATTTTCCAAAATGGCGGTTCATTATGACAAGGGATTTATGTAGGAGGTTCATAACGCCACTATAGTATTTGGACGTGCTTAAATACCCGAAAACGACACCCAACTCAACCATATCTCCAGGATGCAAACCGTTACTCCGTAAGGCCCTAAAATTTAAAAATGGCGGCACCAGGGCCCAAACGAAGAGACCTACGACCGTGGCATGGCTACCGTTGATTTTCCCACACCCGAATCATGCGAAAACGACCTCTATACTGCACTCGTGTTCTAATTTTTGGAAATTTCAAAATTTTAGACGCCATTTTGGAAAAATGGCCAAATTCTTAACCGTAAGGGACCAAATTTTAGGAGCTGCGGGCCAAATCACTCCTAGGGTCCTTTACAACGACTGTGCAAAGTGGTTTGCTTTAAAGGTAATATGCTACGTTTTTTCACGTACACCAGCTACTATTGGCTTTTCATCTGCCGACAATAATAAGCAAGCCAGATTTGGATACTTTGAAAGTGTATTACTTTTCTCTTGTAATTCATGGATGTCAACGCTCAAATACCAATATTAGTTCTTTTCGTTTGGAAGTGAAATCTTTTCAAACTCACACTCCCTGCGATCGAATGCTGGTTCTGTTCATCACATGCATGTCTCACCAATTCCCCGTCTGGGCCCGGGGGTCGTCGGGGACCTTGCCACCTTCCCTTGACGACCCCCCGTGACGGTGACAATGACACAACGAACGATGACAAAGACGATGACGACCGCGACGTGAGAAACCCCCCTTACTCCCCTCACCCGTGGCTGGTTCTGACCAGCATGGGCCCCTCCTCCCCCCCCCCCCCCCTAGGTAAGAGTGGTGCATTATGACCTAACAGTTGACGCGTCCTTAATCCAAATAAACCAAACCGGGGTAGAATTTAACCCAGACCATGGCTCTGTTAATCATAAATGACTGGGACGAGATAATGTCCATCTCGCAGACAAAGTGCTGGTGATTTGGTGAGTATTCCCTGAAACTAGAGGCGAGCTCTAGCAGTAGGCGTGGGACCCCCCCCCCCCTTCTCAGCCCAATCACATCTTCCCAAAGAACCAAAGACGATGACGACCATGACGCAAGAAACCCCTCTTCCTCCCTATATCCGTGGCAGGTCCTGACCATCATGTGCCCTCCTCCCCTTAACCCCTAGGCTAGAGTGGTTCAATATGACCTAACGGATGACGCGTACTTTATCTAAATAAACAGACGAAGACGACTAAGACGTGGGGGAACCACCAACCCCTGCCCTCTTCGTACCCTTACTTTCCCTGTGTCCTTTGTCTGAGCCCGGCCTGATTTGGCCACAGACCACAGGCCCCTCCGACCCGACCCCGGCCCTTGCCCCCGGCCACATTATCCCATGCCCTCCCCTTGCACGTGGCTGGATTTGAGCAGCACAGGCCTGTCCAATCCGCGTCACCCCTTACGTACTACCCCTTTGAAAAATGATTTATAGTTATTAACTAACTAATAAACCACAAAATCGCAGGATACGCAATATGACCTAATGGTTGACGCGCCCTTAAACCCTATAAACTTCATTAAACTTAACCTTATTTTTAATACTTATACTCACAAACATATTCTTGTCATTTATCGTAGTGAATCTCATGTTATTTAACATATACCTCCCGCTACATTAATTTTTTTTATGAAAAATAATAATTTAAACCAAATTATTATTTAAATCACTTCGTACCGGTAATATGGGGTGAATAGGAACTATGGGGTGAATAGGAACAAAACTTCCTCTAAATGATACTAAATTCGTAATTGCCGCTCTTTTTAAACGGCTCACAATAGGTTTTCAGTAGTTTGTACACTACATTTTGCAGTACCCTCTAAAAAAAAAACTAAACTTGACAACCACAGCCTTCATAATAGAAAATCAGCCTCGATGATAATATGTAAAAAATTGGCACATTTAAGAGAGCTGATAAACTTTGTCATTTCTCTTTGTCTGGTAAGAGTTACATATCTTATAAACGTAGTACTCCATTACCATCATATATATTTTTTAAATGTGATTTGTGTTCCTATTGACCCCAGGCTAGGGTTAATAGGAACAGCTAGCACATTTATATGCATTTTCAGGCATATTTATATCCCTGTTCCTATTGACCCCACATGGAGGGGAATAGGAACGCACAATATAAAAATAAAAATAAAATATTAATATTCATATACTCTGTTGATGGTTGTTTGTATTAATAAAAGAAACCACATAGCCATAATTTTAAAAAAATATCTCATTGGAACTATGATTCATGTTGAAATAACAAGAAATAACTTACGAAAACTGTTCCTATTCACCCCACCTTACGGTAATAACTAAAAATGTATAAGGCGTCGTACAAAAACCATTTGGTTGCGGCGCCCTGGATTCTCATGTCGATATTACTTTGGGCCTCCTCCAGTAATAATTTGTGTCAGGTCTGTCTTATTTTATTGACTGATAATAGTTTCCGAAATTGAGCAACAAATTGTGCCCGGAACATCAAAGACTCACTTTGGTTTCTCCCGTAGAATTTGGCCCAAAGAATGGCTCTGCTAATCGTAAGAGCTTTCTTTCATCACTTTATTTTCATATCTAAACTGCGTAAACAATCTAATCATCAAACACACCATTAACTCATTTAATCAACTTTCATTATCACAGGCGGCGCAATAGGACCTAACCGGTTGAAGCGCCCTAGTTTCTCACGTCGTCGTAGTACTCTAAAAGAGTTTTTAAAATTTAATTTTGTGGGGTAAAAGTTGTCTGTGTCCGGTGCAGTGGCGGCCCGTGGTTAGGGCTGCGAAGCTGCAGCTACCCCTAGAAAAATAGTAAATAAAATTAATATTAACTTATTTTAAAAAATTAGTTACTTTTATTTTTTCAAGTTTATATACAATCAATTTTGCTACTGATTTGGCTGTGTGATTTTCTGTTGATTTCGTCGAGCGGTGGCGGTTCATTTCCACGCATACGGCGAGCTGTAGCTTTGAGACGCTGCAGTCAACTTTGCCCATGTGAAACTGATTTAAATCACCTCGTTCCTCGCAGCGGAAATAAGGCTGTTCGGGTGCTGCTTCTAGCCAGCACTGAGCCCACTGAGGCTCGTTCGGCAACGCTCGCCGCAACTCGGCATTGTTCACGTTGCGTTCCCTTCCCACGCTCGGACTTTATCGGGAGATGTAATCTCTTCCCCTATGCGTAGTGTAGGTGGGATCGCGGTGTACTTGCCAGATAATTAACCGATAATGAGTGAAAGTGTTAGTGCAATTGATTTTGAACTAAAAAGTATAGTTTTTTTTATCATCTTTCTCTCGAAGAAAAGAATAAGATGAAGAAACATGGTAGTTTTTGTTGGTTCTGTTTGGTCATAATGCACCACTCTAGCGGATATGGAGAGGAGGGGCCCATGCTGGTCAGAACCAGTCCCAACGCAGTTATTGGTGATGACGTATAGAAGGCAATAAGTAAGAGAGCATACTACAACCGACATTTCCGTGCAGATATTTAAAAACAAAAAATTAAAGGATCTGTGGTTGTGAGCAGACAAGGAAGCTTTACTGTTTCCCTTGTTTGTTATTTGTTGGCGATAAAACAAAGACGGATAAAGGTTACTCTAATTTAGGTTAATAAATTAGTAGTTCAAATGCGAAAACATGAGAGCTCTGCTGTTTACATCAACTGGTACTTATGGTGGTACTTAGTGAAACGTCCCATTTCTTTTGCAGCACCCCCACAATATAATTCACGAGCCGCCACTGGCCCGGTGTATAATTGGCCCAGAGCATGGCTCTGCTAATAGATAAAGCAGATTCAAGAAAGTAAGAACATCTCGCAAACATCAGCTGTTATAAGAGGGGAATATATTACTCCCTGAAACTTGAGGCGAGCTCGGGAAATCGTCGTTGGGGACACCTTTCCCTTCCCTTGACGACCTCCCCGACGACGATGACAATGACACAACGAACGATGACAAAGACGATGACGCCCGCAAAGTGAGAAACCCCCCTTCCACCCCTTACCTGTGTCTGGTTCTGACCAGCATGGGCCCCTCCTCCATACATCTCCTCGGTTAAGAGTGACGCTTGATGACCTAACGGTTGACGCGCCTTTGAACGAAATAAATCGATTAAAACAAATCACTTACAATTTTGCTTTTCTTATAGGTATGCACTTATAACAACATAATAATCAAACGTACAATAAACCCATTTCATTACCTACTATCACAGGCGACGCAATATAGTGGCACTGGCAGACAAAAAGATGTGGCAAATCGTGATACAAGCAACAGATTTCGCACAGTGGTTCCAAAGATCATTTTAAGCGATTTGACCCGTGGACCCCGAACGATTTTCAAGGAGGACTCAATATGGCGGCCATTTTCCAAAATGGCCGCTAAATTTAAGGTAAACGTTCCTTTCAACACACAGAGACAAATGATTAGTCGTTTTCGACTAATTTGGGCTCGCACAACACGAATATCACGTTTAAAACGTGCTCGGAGCTGATTCTAACGAGTTTTTGTAACAAAAACGTAAGAATTCGTCAACATTGTAAATATTACAATAATATCAAATCCCTCGAACAGTTTTTTTTTATTTGTCGGAAACTATTGTACCAGAGATGCTACAATCACTAGGAGAACAGAGGAAAATGAACACTGATCTGATTTCATTGAGCTAAAACAATATTAATAATGGTAACTTTAGCTTAGATTACAATTTGAAACCCACACAAGCAATGACGAGAGCAGGGAATTTAAATGAATGATTAAATATAATAACAGAGGGTTATTACAATTGAATAACCCTTTTAAATGTCTTATAATATATAAATTGAACATCCGAACTGCTAGGGCCTACCTGCCTACTTTTAGTACATATTGTCTAGTCGTCTTCATCCAGATCGTTCGCCGCAGATTCGCCGTACCTGGAACTGACGCACCTGAAGACCATATTTTTCATTCATAAGAATTTCCTCGCCTAGTATTGCTGCAACCTCCACTACAGCTGCTGCACCCCAGGGTGCAAGGGAGACCACATTGTTTGCAGGAACACCGCATTGTCTTACACAGAAACTTGCAGCCGCATGTGTCCAATGCCCTACATGTTTCCCAAATTTCGGGGAATACGGTCCATAGAGGCGACCATTTTCATCCCGGAGGATTCAGCCTTAAGAAACTGGGGATGTGACAATGGTGGTTGGTTTATCAGCCCGCCCCCAGACTTGCCCTGCCTGGTAAGCCGCTCGCAAGATGCGCTGATACAGGGCAGCTGAGGTTGGAAGAATGAGGTGTAGCAGCTTGTGCTCAGAAACAAACAAATACTTGGTCTGCGCACAAAACCGAAATCTGATCCTCATTAAGATAACAAGTTATTGTACGTATAATATCCATACCGTGTCTAACCTTAGACACTGATTCGGATCTTTCGTGGAAGTGAGGCAACAAAGCGTGGATTGCAGGATGATGTGCTGTGTAGCCCGCCCTAGTAGCATGGAATGCACCCCAAGATGCATCACATGTCCACATGTACATGTCCGGCTTGTGCGATCAGTTCATGTAGCCTACGTGTTTGAGCTATTAACTCTCTTTGCGCCACTCCTTAATGAGCTGACCTGCAATATAATATACATTGATAATATGAAAAATAACGTTTCGATATTATTAATACGAAGTATTTTAAGGTCAGTATTACAATATCTGAGGACAGCATTCGATCAGCAATGGCAATTGAACACGCCGAGGATCGTGCTTTTTGATTTGCAGGGTGTAATCGGGAACCATTGCATACTCTTCCGGCAGAATTAGCAGACCGTGCTGCCCCTTCTTTGCCACATCCTCAAAGGAAGAAACGAAGGACCTTTGTTCACTCTCATTCCCATTCACTGGCAGCTGAAACATTGAAATCCCTGTGCCATTGAACGATCCCTCGGATGTCGTGCTGCATAGGTTGTGAATTGTGATCAATATAATCCAGTGCAGATACGGTAAAGACCCTAGATTTGAGGTTCGAAGGACATAAGACTTTTTCTTCCTCTGCTATCCAAACAACCATATAACAAAACTGTGAGGTCACCTCCATCACTCTATTGTTTGAGACACTTACACCCATGTTGTGCAATCAATGACCTTCTTGCTTTTCATGCTTCCATATGTTGAAAAAGCCAGGGCGTCATCATCCTGGTCTTCCCCGGCCACATTGTTAAGGACATTGGCGCTTTTGTGCATAAGAACGTACTCCAGACCTTAGAAGAATAAAGCATGAAATAAAAGGTGCACCCTTTTACCCTTGTACTTTCTTAAAAAGTTGTTTGTAATGATTGGGTGGGTAAAGCTGCACTTGCCTTCTGTTGTTGTGCACATTGTATATTCGAGATAGGCATGAAGGGTGATATTTGCCCTCTTTTGCTGACAAGTCTCCCCCTATGACTATACCAGTAAACTTCCAGTTCTTAAGGATATCTGCACACTCCTTGAATTTTTCATCAACATTGTCAGTTGCACACAACTGCAGAGGCATTTTCCTCGAGCCTGGTTGGTTGCAGATGAAACACAAGTCCTGTTTCAAATCGATCATGTGCACGGCAGATCGAGTGGCATACATAGAATAATTGCCTGTTTCCGAGTCTGAAGGATCTGGATCAGGAGTCTCTTGAATTTGCAGAATTTAAATTAATTACTCAAATTTTTTAGACATTTTTTGGCACAACCCCTGTGCCAATTTGCCTCTCTGTTGATAAATGTTGTTAAGACCCCCATCACCTTCGTCCAACAATTCTACTTTCGTGCTTGATTGTAAGAAGGTGTCAGGATAAGTTTTAAGCTTTTCTAGATTGGTAGCCAAAGAAATGTACCCTGCATTTAGCAAAGCGGCAATGGGGTTCTAAGCTGGGCATCTCAGGTCGTCGTTTCCTGACAGGCACACGCAAAATGTATCCCAATTAATGCTTGATGGTAGGCAATCAAGCCGAGCTGGTGTCGCAAACTTAAGTTGTTTCGCTGTCGACATCTTAAAGAACGGACGTATTAATTAAGAAACCTTACACACCAACCACAAACTAATATTGTATTATATTATGTGTTATTAAATTTACGTATTTCTCATGATTGTTTTTTAATTACACCTGCTTCTTTTTTATAGGCGTCTAACTGACGCATGCCTAACACCTATAAGAATACATATATATGGTGTGTAATTTTATTGACATCATCAACTTAATCAGAACTCCACACTATAAAATGCTGAACGAACAACCGATTCCTCCATTTCCCTCGACGACTTCACAATCAAATCTTCCATAAAACAAAGCTCACAGAGACTCATACGACACTTTGGCCTTCTTCTTTGGCTTTACTTTACTCGTACTTTTGCTAATAGAGTTCCCTGAAAAACCACAACCCCACAACAGTCAGCTTCAAATGGTTATGAGAAATTTTGTGCGCAATAGGCTATAATAGCGTGAAATTATTTTTTTATGTGCTTCATCATTAGTGATCGCGGCTTTTACCTTTCAAAAGACCTGTTATTTCCGGCGTTATATTTAAGAAGTTGCACACACTACATAAGTATACGGGAAATATAAAAGGCAGGTTAATAATTGTGGATCTTTATGGCGGATTTCGTGACGACAGTGTTTGTTTGAGGGCTTGAGGGCAAAGCGCGAATGTTTTGCGCGCTGGCAGAAAAAAAAGCTTAAACAATCTCGTTTACACTGTCAAATCGATCACTAAAAAGAACAATATTTTGTACCGAGTTATCCGATATCAAAATGAAGACAGAATAGTTCGGCAGATCGGCAAAAAGTCATCTTGACGTCCGTAGTCGTTATTAGTGGAGCGCGGGCGCTGAGTCTGGGGAATAATCGAATAATTAATTTAAAGCAACGTAAAAACAACCAAAGCGGATTTTTAGCGTGATATTCGTATTGTGCGACCCCAAATTAGTCGAAAACGACTTATCATTTGTCTCAGTGTGTTGAAAGGAGCGAGTTCCTTAAATTTAGCGGCCATCTTGGAAAATGGCCGCCACAAAGAGTCCTCCGGGGAAATCGGTCCGGGTCCACGGGTCAGATCGCTTAAATTGGTCTCTGGAACAACTGTGCCAAATCTGTTGCTTGTATCACTAATTGCCACATTCTTCCAGAATTTTTGGTCTGCCAGTGCGACTAAATATGACTTAACCGGTTGGAGCGCCCTAGGATCTCACGACGTTGTCTGAAAGAATCCCCGACTTCGATGACAAATAACAACACGAACGAACGATGATGAGAAAGACGATGACGGCTGCGACGTGAGACCAGCATGCGCCCCTCCTTCCCATATCCCCTAGGCTAGAGTGGCGCATTATGACCTAACGGTTGACGCGTCCTCAATCCAAATAAAATAAAACATCTGTCAGAGCAGTTCTATCCTAAGTCCAAGGTCAGAGTATAGGACAAAGTTTTAGCCTGACTCCTGTTTGCTCTGCTGACTGACACCCCAGGTGTTTGAAATATTGAATAGTTGTTATGAAGAAAATATAGGGCTCTACAGATCCTAACACATTCCAAAAAATTGATTTGAAGTTGATGATCACTTTTGTTGATTTTATATAAAAGTACATAATTTGCTTAAACCTATCGTTATTTTTTTGTGGATGATTGAAAATTGTGAAAATGTACGACTGTAGAGCTGTGTATGTATGCATTGACAGCTTGGCAGAGTTTGCTGTACTTCGGATGCTTCTTGACCGAGCGAATAGTTTGTGCCAACTGTCGAATGTGTCCTTATCCCTCTCAATACATATTTATTTAGTCTTATTGAATATAAACGTAATTAAGTTCTAGCAAAACCAGAGGCGAGCTCTGTCTCTCGCCGTCGAGGACCCTTCTTATTTCCTTAGACGGTATCCCGGTCAACGACGACCATGACACCACGAACGATGACGAAAACATTGACGACCACGATATCAGAAACATTCAGTCTGGGCCCGGGGATAAATCTGGCTTAGATCATGGCTCTGCTACTCGTAAGAGGCGATTTAAGAGAAATAGTCCATCTCGCAAACATCAGCTAGTAATAAGGGAAGGAGTATATTATGACAAAGACGACCGCGACGTGAGACCCCCCCCCCTTTCCCTGACCCGTGGCTGGTTCTGACCAGCATGGCCGCTCCACCCCATATCACCTAGGTTAGATTGGTGCATTATGACCTAACGTTTGACGCGTCCTTAATCAAAATATAAAAAAATCACCGAAACTAGAAGCGAGCTCTGGCAATCGACCTTGCCCCGTTCCCTGTACGACCTCCCCGACAACGATGACAATGACGTTGACGACCACGACGTGCAACACCCTTCCCCCACCCCCCTTCCCGTAACCGGTTCTTATCAGTGTGGTCTTCTCCTCCAATATCTCCGTCCTAATGGATGACGTTCCCATATTACATTTAACTTTTAAAAAAAAGTTGATTTTAAATCAATTTTAACTATTTCATTAAATAATTTAAACGGTGACATACAAAAATGTATAAATAAATAAATAAATGAATTAAACACAAATTCAACTAAATAGTTAATTACCAATCAACTTCTAAACTTAAGTTATCATGGGCGGAACACAATAACCTATTTGTTGACGCGTCCTAGATCCTCTTGTCGTATATGTTCTGTTCTGACATAGGTTTCATTGGGGTCCTACATCTCAGGCCTGATGTATTTACTGTCTGATTGCAGTTTACGTAACACACACATAACAAAAACTTGTAGAAATACAGCCAAACCTTACACACTCAAAAGGAATGAGATCTAAAAAAGGGCCAAGCTCATCTACCCTTCCACATAAACGTACAGTGTCCCATAACAGCATCCTCGAAAAGCTTGGCAAAATAGAATTTGCGATTATTAATTTAACGTAATAGTTTATCCAAGTTCTTTTTTTCTAATTAATTTAAACGTAATAACATGCAAATTCTATTTGCCAAGCTTTTCGAGGATGCTGTTATGGGACACTGTACGTTTATGTGGAAGGGTAGATGAGCTTGGCCCTTTTTTAGATCTCATTCCTTTTGAGTGTGTAAGGTTTGGCTGTATTTCTACAAGTTTTTGTTATGTGTGTGATCTCATTACTTTTCAAGTTCCATTACAAAATTATTTGCTAAAATATAATATTTTTATCAAAGTTGATTTAAATTCTATGGTATTAGCAGTAACAATATAGGATGTAAAATATCTAGACCCGGATTCATGTACATCCTGGGTATAGGTGGTATAACCATGGTATAACGACGGTATAAGGACTGGACCCCAATTCTTGAGTTCGTGGGAGATGAGTTGAAAACGCAATTTGAAAACGAAGTCGTTTTCGTTTTCGAAGGAATTGGTATTCTTGAACGGTATCGTGGAAAACGTCATGGGTTGTGAGTTGAAAGCATTGATATTAATTAAACCCCTATAGTAGGCTAGATTAGCAGTCTCCTATACCTCCGCACAGGCGCGAGCGTAGCAAATTGAAGACTCAACCGGCCCATTTCAAGATGGCGATTTGGTGTTTTAATTTATGCTTTTTTAATGCAATAAAGTATTTTACTGGATTGTTTGATATGGTTTTAGCTTGTGCAGCATGGTATTAAACAAAAGAAACAATACGAAGTGATTGCATAAGGGAATTTACTAATCATTTGGTGTTAAAGGCTAGTATGCTTACCTGTCAACCTGGCGGCAATCTTGAGAACTATTTGGCCACAAATCGCTCCCATTTGATTAACATGTAAACTGTCATTTTAAGATGGCTTCTAATTGTACCGGAAGTGGACCACCGACTGCTGGTCTAGCCAATTATATAGGATGTCTATGGTTGAAAGAGTATCACGAAATCCAAACACTTTAAAAAGATTTGCGTATAGCAAAGAGCTCGAAAAAGTTCTATATTTATTCTAGATGGCAGTGCCTTCATAAACGCTGGCCAATCGAAAGACAAGTTGTATGAAATGATTTGATTGTTGCAATTATGTAAACAAACAGTTGAGCAAGTTCATATCAAAACAATGTTGTGCTGGCATAGGGTTGGCTAGGCTTGTCAAACATGTAATGTAAGTATGAATTTTACTAGTCCTATAGCCAAATGGAACTTTAGACCTACACTTTTGCATTATAAATAATTTTCCACATCTGGGCCTAGGCCAGGGACGGTTTCTGATTTGTTTTATGAGAGTATAATGACACCTTTTCTCGTTCCACACAAAGAAGAAAAATTTTAAATGTCCGCTATTTGTTTACGTATCGCACTTTCCCGCCTAACTCTGCTTATACCGTCAACAAGTGTCAAGTAACTATGGTTACTTGTTGATTGTATGCCAAGTGTTTAAGGCTTATTTTAAAACCTTTATTTGGAAGCCTTCCAACAAACTTTTTCAACTTTTTTTTCAAAAGAGACTATCATTCTATAACCTTAATGTCCATGTAAAATATGAACATTGTAGTCCCACCCGTCTGGTCAGAATCGCGGGCCGACGTATTAGATGTGAGCAGTAGTAGGCAGTAGTAGGCAGTAGTAGGCAGTAGCTAACATCCTTAAAGTGATTTTGAACATGTTTCAAGCCATTTTTTCACCAAGAAGGAATAATCGTACCCCAATAAAATTTGGCATGTGTTGTCAGGTACCTAAATCCCCTCGATTGTGATAGTTTTCAAGTTCACATCACGTTACATGACGGCTGGGTAACACCTCGAAATCACCCCAACTCTGCTTGGTGTATAAGGTGCTTGAGTGTGTAGCGCACCGCGGCTTGGCTGCGGCGCCCTAACGGGCACCTAGATTGCGGTCAAACCACATCTTGACATCTTCAAAATTCCTTGAAGTTCCCTCTTCTTCGCCGTCAGACATTGAGACAATTGTTAGGTTAGGTTTTAAGCGACTTTTAAAGAATTAAATAATTGATCTTGTCTTAGGATAAGAAGGTCGAACATTCCCCACTTAGGCCTTCCTGGTTTTGGGCAGATAATTATCAATAAATATATATTGTTGAATCAAACTGTATCGAAGCAGTAACAGAAAAAAAAACAGACATTCGAGCCATAAGAGTCAAGTTGAGACGCTCGCTACGCGCGCTCAAATATACTAGGAAAACGCTCCCCCGTCTGGGCCCGGGGTAGAATTGGCCCAGAGCATGGCTCTGCTAATCGTAAAAGGCGATTCAAAAGAAAAAGTCCACCTCGCAACCATCAGCTAGAAATAGCGGAGTATACTAGGAAAATGCTCAGTTGGACGCGTTGTTGAGCGAGCACCGGGACGTGCAACACGACCCGAGTACGACATTCCCATAATGTTACATACCAATAAGTCTTTAAGATCTTGACCGATTTAGCTGAAAATTTGTAAAATAGGAGAGAATGGATAAAATCCACCGCCATCTAGAGGACCTTGCCATTATTTCTTTGGGAAAACTATTTTAACTCTCTTCTAGGTGGAAGTACATAGTGTCCAGAATTCTTGTGCGACTTTTCGTTGCCATGGTAACGTTACTTTTGTTAAAATGTAATTTCCATCTACACAACTTATCGGATCAAAATAAAATAAACATATTCGTGACCGGACGGACATTCTAAATGATTGAGCGACCTCAGATTTTGTCGCCGTTTAGTTTAAAAAAAAAAACTTTAGATTAACTTTTATGTAACTTTATAACTTTTTGAACGATTTTGCCACAAAACTAATGGCATTCAATCGGGAACGAAACTTGCGGATGGTCAAAATTTCAACTCGATCCGAGCCTCCGTTCAACCGCTATCATGAGCCAAAAAAGCTGTGCGACTTTCCGTTGCCATGGTAACGGGACTTTGTTATAATGTAATTTCCATCTACACTACTTATCGGATCAAAATAAAAATTACATATTCGCGATCGGACGGAACTTCTAAATGATTTGGCCACCTCAGATTTTGTCGTCGTTTAGTTTGAAAAAAAAAACTTTCGATTAACTTTAATGTAACTTTTTAACTTTTTAAACGATTTTGCCACAAAACTATACAGCAACCCGCCTAGGTTGTATGTACATGTGTGCAAAATTTCAGGTCGATCAGAGAAACGGTGCGACCTGTACCGAAGCAATAACAAAAAAAATCAGACATTCGAGCCATAAGAGTCAAGTGGAGACGCTCGCTGCGCTCGCTCAATCAAATATAACAATGGAGATGTTTTATATTTTTCCATTTTAATCTCTTTTTAAACTTAGATAAAAAAACAAAACTAAACTAAAATCAATTAATTTATTAACTTACAATATCTCAGGGGGCGCATACGACCTAGGTCCTCCAGTTAGTATACGTTAGACAAACAGTCTCAAATTCCGCCCCGAAGATCCGCTCGGCTGCGGCCGGTTTCCTTCAGAATAAAAATAAATAAGCGCATTTCATTCTTCATTCAAATAAATCATTTTTCTTTTGCTATAAAAACAAATGAAAAAATAAAGTTTTGATAGTGTTAAAACAGTTCAACCTCCAAAACTACTGTTTTATAGCTATTTTGGAAAACATATTTGAGTTGCCAGAAATTTACAATCTTGGATAAGAGACGTGTGGACCCAACTCAATATTGTATAGAAATGAAGTATAATTGAAGTAAGTGTGAAGTAGGCAAATTAAATCATTCGTTTTCTTCTAGATCGTAAAACATTACGTTACGTACTGTTAACTGAATACTAATATTTAAAAAATAAAAAATAAAAAAAGACGATGACGACCGCGACTTGAGAAACCCCCTTCATCCCCTTACCCGTGGCTGTTTCTGATCAGTATGGGCCCCTCCTCCCCATATCCCATAGGCAAGAGTGGTGCATTATGACCTAACGGTTGAAGCGCCCGTAAACCTAATAAACAACAACAATATCTAAGAAAATCTCATGTTATACAACAACGAAACAACAAAGGCAAAATTTTATTTTATTATCTTAATTAACCAAGGTCGCGCACTACAAGCCATTAGGTTGACGCGCCCTGGATCCTCATGTCGTCGTGTCTTTCCATAGCGTATGGGCCCAGCCCTGATGTATTTACTGTCTGATTGTATATAAGACATTGCGGTCAAACATAAAGATGTTAACATCTTCAAATAACTTGAAGTTTCCTCTTACGCTGTCATTGTTTAATCCACATACTTCATTTCTAACAATGTTGATAATGTTATTGCACTTCTGAAGCTGGTACACAAAAACAGGTTTCTGCTTTAGTCAGAAGGCAGATTGAGTTCATGTTTAATGGTCGTTTGGATATTTGGTTGTCACTTGCGTTATAATCCAACCTCCCGTCTGTGCCCGGGGTAGAATCTAGCCCAGAGCATGGCTCTACATATACTTATAAACTACATTTTCACAGGAGGCGCAATATAACCTAACGGTTGACGCGCCCTTAATCCAAATAAACAAAAAAAACTTGGCTGTCACTTGCTTCAAAATTCAACCTCCCCCGTCTGGGCACGGGGTAGAATCTAACGCAAAGCATGGCTCTGCTAATTCTTATAGACTATATTATCACAGGAGGACGCGCCCTTAAACCTAATAAACATCAAACAACATCAGTCGTTCGAGGGGATGAAAGAGCTAACGTCCATCTCCCCAATACTAGATGCGAGCTCCGACAGTCGTCGTCCGAGATCTTTTCCTTTACCCTTGTCGACCTCCCGACGACGATAATAAAAACACGCGTCCTTAAACAAATAAACCAAAACACAACGCACGATAACAAAGACGATGACGTCCGCATAATGAGACCCCCATTTCTTCACCCGTCTGGGCCCGGGGTAGAATTGGACAAGAGCATGGCTCTGCTAATCGTAAAAGGCGATTCAAGAGAAAAAGTCCACCTCGCAAACATCAGCTAGTAAAGCGGAGTTCCTCCTCCCCATATCCCGTAGGCCGAGTGGAGCATTATGACCTAACGGTTAACGAACCCTTAATCCAAATAAACTGAAAAAAACTCATAATTCACTCGTCGTCACCTAGGCGACGTGGGTTTACCAGAGATGTCAATACCATGTGACATTTCGGAGACAATTTATAAATTTCTCATTCGAAGTAGTTTGTGGAACTAAATTTTATTTAAATCTAAAACACTTCATTTAAATAATCAACTTTTCGCTTGCTATCAACATCATCTCTGCCATTTTCATTTCTTTTTAAACTAAGCTACATAAAATCAAATACGCAACAAACTAAATTTTTGGACTTTCAATATGTCATGCGGCGCAATATGACCTAAACGGTTGAAGCACCTGGTTTCTCCAGCAGTTATGTGCTGCGATTCATCAACATCACAGACATTGGAGGAGGATTTAGGTAGACATTACTCGAAGCCTTGTTCAATTCTCATATTCTAATTCTGAAATGTCAGTAACGTTATTTTTCACTTATAAAATCTTTTTGTAAACCCCATTGTTCTAGTACTGACAGTCAGTAGGCATATTGAGTCAACGTGTGATGGTAGTTTGGCCGCTTTTATCTCACTAAAAATTTAATTGAATCGTGGTCTTTCAGGCGACGTAGATCCATCAGATACATCAGTGTAATAATATGACATCCATTTCAATAAATGACACAATTATTACGAAGTATTAATTTGTTACCAAAGATATTTTTTAAATTTCCAACACATGGAAAATTTGTACGATGAATAATGAATTATAAACCATCATTCATTCATTTGAAATAAATAACATTAATAATTGTGTTTTTAATGCATAACAAGTTGAGTTATTTAATGGTATAGATATTGAAAACCTATAGTAGGCTAGATCAGCAGTCATTAATCCACTTCCCTAACAATTTAAAACCATCTTGAATATGGCAGTTTGCATGTTAAAGTATATAGGATCCCAAATAGTTCTCAAGGTGGCCGTCAGGTTGACAGGTGAGCATATTAGACAGTAACACCAAATGATAACTAAGTTCCCTCATGCAATGACTTCTTAATTGTTTCTGTTTGTGCATTACCATGCTGCGCATTCCCCGTCTGGAACCGGGATAGAATTGGCCCAGAGCGTGTCTCTGCTAATCGTAAGAGGGAAATCAAGAGAAAAAGTCAATCTTGCAAACATCAGCTAGTAACAGTGGAGTATATTACTCCCAAAATCTAGAGGCGCGCTCTGGCAATCGTCGTCGGGGACCTTTCCCCCTTCCCTTGACCCCTCGACGACGATGACGACAATGACACCACGAACGATGACGAAGACAATGACGACCACGACGTGAGAACACCCCTTTCCCCTCCCTTCCCGTGACTGGTTCTGACAGCATGGGCTTCTCCTCCCCGGCTGCTCCCCCCCCCCTACCCAAGGTAAGAGTGGCGCATTATGAACTAACGGTTGACGCGTCTTTAATCCAAATATACCAAAACCATGATCCACAAGCTAAAACCATATCAAGCAATCCAGAAAAATACTTTATTGCATTAAAAAGCATAAATTAAAACGCCAAATCGCAATCTTGAACATGGCAGATTGGCGCTTCAAGTTGCTACACTCGCGACTGTGCGGATGAATTGGAGACTGCGGATCTAGCCTACTATTGGTGTTCAATATCTATGTTTAATGGCCTATCCGGCAAGTCAACAGTACATTTTTCAAATTCTTTTTAATGTGTTGAGACCATATTGTGGGCAAAGCCACATTACATACCCGTATCAAAAAGTTACAAAAGTTGTAATTTAACGTTGCAATCTTGTCTCATGACTCACCTTGTTTTGCAAAACAAACATCAATAGAAGAGTTTTATATTACAATAATAATTAATTACAAAACTAGCACACTCATCCACCAACGCGATTGTAAAAACCGTTCACGACGCGGGCCTAGTAACAGAGTCGATAAAGAAGTTTCCCCGTTGAAACTTCTTTATCGACTCTTCTAGAACCAAACACCTTAGAACAACAATAATGTTAGGCACGGAGGTTCTTTCATCTGAGCTCTTTGCTCCGACGCCAAGACCAGGGCCACATGGAGCCGGAGTGTGGGGAAAATACACATTAATAGGAACAGAAATACACTTTAAATAAATATCCAGACAATTCAGAATGTGTTGTCCAATTAAAACTAAGGTAAAATATTAAAAACTTGTTCACATTTATAGTTATTAAAAATAAAACTATTGCGCACTATTTTCTTATGCGGGGCACCACAAATGCGTTATTCACCTCAGCCGCGTAGGAAAATAATGTTTTATATTAAGAGGGCTGTGGATAAGGCATTGTTGAAGAAACAGACGCCACTTTTCGTCTGTCTTTATCGCATTTCGCACCATCAAAGACGTGTTTGATTTCTCTGGACCAAAAAATATTTCATTTCATAATTCGGTAAGAAAGATTAATCACAGATTGTGTTGATAACGAACGAAGAAGTCCTCTCGAGTTTGAATGTTGTTTGTAGGGCGAGCTGTTCCTTCAGATAAGTAGGAATCTTGGATTAAGTGATCGGTTTATTGTCTGGGCTGGTTGGCTTGTCATATGCCGACAATATTCAGCAGCCAGAATTAAATACTTTGATAGTGTTTTACTTTTCTCTTGTAACTCATGGATTTCAACGCTCAAATAGCAACATCAGTTCTATTCGTTTGAACGTTTGATCTTTTAAAGCTCACTCTCCCTGCGATCGAATGCTGGTTCTGTCCATCACATGCATGTCCCACCAATCCCCGGGGAAGAATTTGGCTCAGAGCATGGCTGTGTTGAACATAAATGCCTGGGACGAGACAATGTCCATCTCGCAAACAAAGTGCTGGCAATTAGGGGAGTATTCCCTGAAACAAGAGGCGAGCTCTAGCAGTAGTCGTCGGTGACCCCCCCCCCCCTCCTCAGCCCAATCACGTCTTCCCGAAGAACGAAAGACAATGACGACCACGACGTAAGAAACCCCTCTTCCTCCCTATACCCGTGGCTGGTTCTGTCCAGCATGGGCCCCTCCTCCCCATATTCACTAGGCTTGGTGCAATATGAACTAACGGATGACGCGTCCAAATAAACAGACGAAGACGACTAGGTCGTGGGGGAACCACCAACCCCTGCTCTCCCCGTACCCTAACTTTTCCTGTGTCCTTTGCCTGAGCCCGGACTGATTTCGCCACAGACCACAGGCCCCCCGACCCGACCCCGGCCATGCTCCCGGCCCGGCCCCTTGCCCCCGGCCACCTACTCCCATGCCCTCCCACTGCTTGTGGCTGGTTCTGACCAGCACAGGCCTGTCCACTCCGCGTCACCCCTTACGAACTTCCCCTTTGAAAAATATTTATGTTATTAACTTACTTATAAACTACAATATCGCAGGATACGCAATATGACCTAACGGTTGACGCGCCATTAAACCTTATAAACTTCATATAACTTTACATAATTTTTGATAATACTCTCAAACATATTCTTGGCATTTATCATAGTTAATCTCATGTTATTTAACATATTCCTCACGCTACATTAAAACAAATTTATAATAATAATTTAAACTAAATAATTATTTAAATCACTTTGTTATAACTAAAAATGTATGAGGTGTCGTAAAAAAAACATTTGGTTGTGGCACCCAGGATCCTCATGTCGATAATATGTTCGGACCCATTGATAACCCTGTCTGGGCCCGGATAAGAATGGGCCCAGAACATGGCTCTGCTAATTGTAAAAGCGATTCACGAGAAAAAGTCCACATCGCGAACATCAGCTAGTAAGAAGGCTAGAATATATGACTCTCCGTATCTAAAGGCGACCTCTGGCAATCTTTGTCAGGGACCTTGCCCCCTTCCCTTGACGGACCTCCCCGACGTCGATGACAATGACTCAACAAACGATGACAAAGACGATGACGACCACGACGTGAGAAACCCCCCTTCATCCCCTTACCCGTGGCTGGTTCTGACCAGCATGGGCCCATCCTCCCCCCCTCTCCTGAGTTAGAGCGGTGCATTTTGACCTAACGGTTGACGCGTCCCTAATCTAGATAAACCCCCCCCAAAAAACTCCAACGATAATAATTTGTGTCAGGTCTGTTTTATTTATTGATTTATTATAGTTTCCGAAATCGAGCAACAATAATTGTGCCCGGAATATTAAAGATTCACTTTGATTTCCCCGCGTACAATTTGGATCAGAGCATGGCTCTGGTAATCGTAAGAGCTGATTCAAGAAAATAAGAACATCTCGCAAACATCAGCTAGTACAGGTACTTCTTCCCGAAACTAGAGGTGAGCTCTGGAAATCGTTGTCGTGGACCTTGTCCCCTTCCATTGACGACCTCCCCGACGACGACAACAATGACATCACGAACGATGAAAAAGACGATGACGACCGCGACGTGAGATCCTTATTTCCCCCCCCCCCCCCTAACCGTGGTTGGTTCTGACCAGCATGGGCCCATCCTTCTCATATCCCCTCGGCTCGAGTTGCGCATTATGACCTAACGGTTGACGCGCCCTAAAAACAAATAAAACGAAATATGGCAGTCGTCATCGGGTTCAACTCCCTTACTGCTTAACGACTTTCCTGACGACGACAACGACCATGACAACATGAACGACGACCAAGACGAAGAAGACCGCGACTTCTTCGCCGAGAAATATATTAGAGGAGGATTAGTACGGACATTATTCGAAGCATTGTTCATTCTACATATATAATTTTTTACTTTGTCGGTAATGTTATTTTTGCACTTATTAATCTTTGTGTTAAACCCAGGTATACAGTTCACGTTTGATGATAGTTTGGGTGCATGTTCATCACTTGAAATATAATTTAATCGTGGTCTTGCAGGCGACGTGGGTCCGTCAGAGACATCAGTGTCATAACATGACAACGGAGACAAACTCTCTATATTTCACATTCGAAGTGATTTGTTTATCCATATTTATTTCACATCAACACATTTCATTATACATTTCTTTATTTTGGTCTTTCTTACTTTATTTATTTTCTTTAATTATTTAACGTCTATCCTAGTTTTAAAAAAAAACTAAGGTTAAGTAAATATTTGAAATGGTAATATTACAACAACATTGCGTTAAAACACAACAATTTTCTTAAAAATCTTTCACGTTTTATTTATGATATTATTTCAGTCGTATATTAACTTAGAAATCAACATATTAATCAACTTTCCATACGGTCATTTTTTTATATCACATAACATACTATATCACAAGCGGCACAACAATACCTGACCGGTTGAAGCGCCTTAGCTTCTCACGTTGTCCTTTTTTTTAATACATGACTATCGTATTTAAAGGAGAATTACACCCCTAAACTAGAGGCGAGCTCTGGCAGACGTCGCAGGGGACCTTTCTCTTTTTCTCTTTACCCTTGACGACCTCCCCACCGACATTGACAATGTCACAACGTAAGATGACCAAGACGATGACGACCGCGACGTGAGAAACCCCCCTTCCTCCCGCTACCCGTGGTTGGTTCTGACCAGCATTGGCCATCCCCTAGAACGACTTGGCTCCACCAGAGACGTCAATATCATATGACAACCGAGACAATTGTTAAAATTTCCCATTTAAAATATAGTTTGTGGAACCAAATTCTATTGAAAAAAAATGTTTATATTTTTTAAATCAACAACTTTCTTTAGTCATATCAATATTATCACCTCCATCATTCTCTTTTCTTTTATAAACTTATAAACAACATGAAATCAAATTCACAACAAAGTAAATTATTTTACTTACGATATCTTTGGCGTCTCACCATAAGACCTTGGTTCTCTAGCAGGCATGTGTGATGACGACAATGACACCACGAACGATGACGAAGACAATGAAGACCGCGACGTGAAACCCCCCCCCCCCCCACCCCTTTCCACCACTTACCCGTGGCTGGTTCTGACCAGGATGAGCTCGTCCGCCCCGTATCCCCGTCTGGGCCCGGGGTAGAATTGGCCCAGAGCATGGCTCTGCTAATCGTGAAAGGCGATTCAAGAGAAAAAGTCCACCTCGCAAACATCAGCTAGTAAGGAGGGCAGTATATAACTCCCCGAATCTAGAGGCGAGCTCTGGCAATCGTCGTCGGGGACCTTGCTCCCTTCCCTTAACGACCCCTTGACGACGATGACAAGTTGACAATGACACCACAAACGATGACAAAGAAAATGACGACCGCGACGTGAGAACCCCCTTTCCTCCCCTTACCCGTGGCTGTTTATGACCAGCATGGGCCCCTCCTTCCCCCCCAGGTTAGAGTGGTGCATTATGACCTAACGGTTGACGCGTCCTTAATCCAAATAAACCAAAAAAAACTCTCTCCCAGCCCGTGGCTGGTTCTGAACAGTATGGTATCCTCCTCTCCATACCTTCTAGGCTAGAATGGTGCATTAAGACCTAACGGTTGACGCGTCTTTAATAACATTTAACATTTAAAAAACCTTAATTTTAAATAAATTTCAACTATTTTAGTAAATAATTTCAACGGCGACATACACAAATTTGTTAATAAATAAAAGAAACACAAATGCAACTTAATACTTAATTACCAATCACTTTCTAATCTTAAGTTATCATGGGTGGAACACAATAACCTATTTGGTTGACGCGTCCCAGATCCTACTGTCGTATTCTGTTTAAACGTGTGAAGCAGTACTTTCATTGGTGTCCTACATCTCGGGCCTGATGTATTTACAGTCTGATTGCAGTTTACGTAATTGCGGTCAAAGCTAAAGATGTTGACATCTTCAAAATCCTTGAACTTGAAGTTCCCTCTTCTTCGCCGTCAGACATTGAGGACATTGTCAACATTGCATGAATATGTTTATTTAAATATCTGCACCATATTCGTCACAGAAGCGTCTTTTCTGTCGTTTACTTAAAAAAATTAAATAATTGTACTTGTCTTAGAATAAGAAGGTCAAACATTCCCTACATAGGCCTTCCTGCCTTTTGGGCAGGTAAATATCAATAAATATATATTGTTGATGGATAGAAAGATAGATTCTGAATTAGGTTAGATCATGGTGAAGATCGCCTAGGCATCAATTTATTTTGTTATTTATACACTTAGAAAACAATCTAATCATCAAACATACCTGCATTAACTCTTCTCATTTACTTTCATTCACAGGCGGCGCAATATGACCTAACCGGTTGAAGCGCCCTAGTTTCTCACGTCGTCGTCGTCGTGAGCCTATGAATCAACATCCCCCACCCTAGATCGACCAGAGTGTGGCTCTGCTATCGTGAATGGCGATAAATGTGATAAAGTCCATCTTGCAAACATCAGCAAGCAATTAGAGGAGAACTCCCTGACCAAACGGTTGACGCATCTTTATACCAAATACACACAAAATCCTTTATTTATTATCTTATTTTTAATTCACAATACTATTCTTGTTATGAACATAGTAATTTAATTTGTTGTTATTTAACAATTTCACCGCCAACATTCAGAAAATGTCATAAACAATAACCCTGGTATGTGTTATTACACTCTAATTAATGCGGTACAATGCTTTGAAAACCGTCTTATATTGAAAACAAATTCTTATTTAATTCACATTCTAATAACTTAAAATAACTAAGGAGTCGCACAGTAACCTGTAAGGTTGATGCACCCTAGATCCTCATGTCGTCAATATATGCAATGTTTCACGCATCCAGAACCATAGCTCTCAGCCTAGGCGTATTTAGGCGATTTAAGAGAGAAAGTCCACCCCTCAAACATCAGCTAGTAAGAGCGGAGTATTTAACTCCGTGAAACTAGAGGCGAGATCCGGCGGTCGTCGTCGGGGAACTTTCCCCTACCCTTAGACTACATCCCCAACGACGACGACAATAACAACACGGACGATGACACAGACAAAGACGACCACGACCACGTCTGGCCCGTGATAGAATAGAATTGCCAAGATCAGATATTCGTAAAAGGCGAGGGAAGAGATAAAGTCCATCTCGCAAACATCTGCTATAGTATGTAAGGGAGTATATCACACCCTGAAACTAGAGGCGAGCTCTGGCAACCGTCGACTGGAAGAACTTCCCCTTTTCTTGACGACCACCCCGACGACGATACCATGACAACACGAACGAAGACAAAGACGATGATGACCGCGACGTAAGAACCCCCTTTCCACCCCCACCCGTGGCTGGTTCTGACCAGCATGAGCCCGACCTTCCCATATCCCCTAGGCTTTTTCAATCTTCTTATTCAGACAAGTTAAACAATTATACAAGTGCAGGTAATACAAGTAAATGTTAACAAAGAATAGTGAAGATGTGTCCCTATTTACACAATTATAAAAATATCGTAATAATAATTAAAACAATACAAGCAATAATATAGTGAAATAAGTTAACATTCAGTGATCACTATATAACTATTCAGATACATAGCTAGGCCTACATAACAAATAATAGTTTCACATCTTTGAGTAAGGCCCACTAGAAGTTATACATTGCAATGAAACATTTAAGGTGTAACGTCTGGGAACGCTTCCGTATCTGCCGCTCTATCTCCGCGCCGTGGTACGACGTGTTGCCATCGGATGGCACCACAGTACACGGGCGACTTTGTTTGAGTTTTAGCCCGAGCTAGGCATTTTGTATTGTGCGCGTTCGCGCCCACGCAGTCCGTACTCCTACTGTGACGGAAGTGACGTTTTGTTCATTTTGACAGTTGAGGTTAGGGCTGGGAGAAGAAGCGTTGGTCGTTCTCTTCCACCGGGAACTCTGTAGAGTAAAGTACTCTTGGACGTCGGCTAGAAAGTGTTCTTCCACGATGTGTGGAGTTCATATTTTCTAGACAGAGTATGGCTGTTTGGCCTTGTTAATCCATCAAGTTATATTTTTCGTGGTGCCAAGTTTCTTGGGACTAATCGCCTCGCACCTTGGCGATGTAGCCAACGGCGATCGGGCCCCTCCTGGGGTTTTGGTGACTGGCATGATGTCTGGATGCTGCCCTGTGATATTCGTCTACGAGACACAACCTAAGCCTCTAGGGTAGGGCCTAGGCTAGGCTAGGACCCAACCGACGGTGTAGATCCAGATGGTCTGCTTGGTTAATAGGAAAGACAGAAGCTGTAGGCCTCTCAAGACACTTCAAGTTTGCCATGCAGTGTAGGCGATTAGCTAGGCTTAGGCTTAAGCTTAGGCCTACCTGGCGGGCCGACACGGGCGTTCTGCCTCAAGAACTGCATTTGTTTGGATCTGAGTTTTGTCAGAAACCCGTGTGAATTTTTGTGAAGCTGTAATGGAGGTAAGCTGGATCTTTTCCTACTGGTTATGTCCCCACATCATGGTAGACGTTAGGTCTACTAGTAGGCCCTAACTATTGCCAGGAACGGTTCCAAGTGCTACAGAGTGAGAACAGGTGGAATTGCAACACCCCTTTAGACCTTATCTAGAATTCTCCAAATAGTGATTAGGGCCAAGCCTAGGCCTTGGACTAATACTAGTCTCACCCGGTTTACTTTTCCTAGCACATATTATTGTCTAGATGAACATTGGAATCCATTTTGCCTTCTGTTAAGATTGTAGGCTGCCACGTGTGCCCATATGGCCTATAAGTTTTAGTAGCCTAGTATCTGTAAAGCTAAGGCCTAGTGTGAAGTTACCTAGGTCTAGCCATGTCACTGTGAATATGTAAATATGTGTTGAGGAGCTAGAGCCTAGTGTACTAGTGTAGAGTTACATAGGTCTAGGCAGGTTTTTGTAAATATGTAGATAGGTGTAGATTGAGGCTAGGGCCTTGAGGTTCGAGTGTCGGCCTGATTCTGTGGGTTCGAGTCCCCGGTGCAAGTAGATTTGAGTGGTAGGGTTTAGCCTGTGATAGGTAGGCCTACTACTGTGAAAGGATCTGGGTTCGAGTCCCAGTTCTGATAGATGTGAGTGGTAGGGTCTAGCCTGTGTTAGGTAGGCCTACTACTGGTGATTTTCCGGGCAGGTCAACCATTGTACATAGGTACGTCGGAGGCTGACTCGGTTCAGTTCTGACTGTTGGCACTGTCGCGGTAGAATCCTGCGGGATGTTAGTGGTTGGACTAGGGAGTTTTATTTGTTCTCCATATGAGAGCGCGTCAAGGGTTCAAGACCCGATCTAGGCCTACGAGTGGTTCGACTCAGGTGACGAGGGTTCTGGAAAATGTTCCGAAATAGGCCTATAAACCGGAGTGCCGGTAATGGACAGTGGTAACACCACTGCGTCCAATGTAAATATAATGTACATATATTAAAAATATTCCTATTCCTACTGTAATACTACCGTTTCATATTAATATGAGTATTGTATAACTTGTATATTTTCTAGGCTTAGTAGGCCAACTATTATTGTGGATTATTGTGTGTACTATTTAGGTGTGGTTGCACGAGTAGGCAACCATAGCCCATGTCATACCGTATTCTGATTATTGAAAGCCTGTGTACTATGTAGGCAACCATTTTGTGGTTATGTTATTAGCTTGACTGAACTGTTTCTTTTGCTGGTTGATTATTTAACGTTGTATTTCTTACTTACTGTCAGCTTTTTGTAAAGTGGGTACCACCCCCCACGTTATTCCTCTGCGACCTTTAAGGTTTCGCTGGACTCACTTCTACAAATAAACTTGACTTCTTTATGATTATACTTCGCCTTTCTCTGTATTCGTAGAAACTTCTTCGTTCCTTCTGCGACTTTCCCAATAATTTATTTTAGAACGAAGTGGCGCCCAAACACCGAAGACACCCACCTGCAGTCGCCCACGCCCCTTCTCCACTGAGACTGCCGGACCACTGTTGGTATCTCCCTATAGGGCAAGGGACATGTCACAAAAGCATTACATTGATCATCTAAATTTGAACAACGATAGTACTTTACTAGCCACAAATACTATGTTATCGTCAAATTCAAGATCTTTGTCAGCCAGCGGTTTAGCCGAGCTCGTTTAACCGGTTCCCACTTGAACACCGAAGTTAAGCAGAATCGGGCGTGGTCATGGGTAGAGTGGGTGACCGCTCATCCCTGAAACTCACGTATACCGCTGGTTAGAGCAGATGGAGGGTTTGAAAGCTAGTGTAACGGCTTCGTTCTCCTCGACGTCTGCTCGGCAGTCCGGGTTAGTGGAGGAACCTATATGACTGTCAAAGTAACACCGTCCTTTCGGATGGGACGTTAAGCCGTTGGTCCCCTTGGTACTTTTCGAAAGGAGTAGGCTACGTGCCGGTACCGGGTTTCCCCTCCTCCCTTCTGTTCATACTTCATCCTCATCTATCACCACTCATCGTCTCGATTAGCCAAAGTGCATAAATATGAGACGTTAAGCAATAATCAATCAATCAAGATCTTTGTCTTCAAGGAACTCCTCCATGGTGTAGTAGGCTTTAAGGGCCAATAATGTCTTAAGTTTACTTCAAAATGTCATTAGATCTTTAGCATTAGCCATCAGGTCTGGCAATTTATGAAAAAGTTTAATTTTAGTTTAAAAAGTTTAGAGTAGCGCATAACGACCTTTAGGTTGACGCGCCTTGAAACCAAATAAAAATTAACTAAAAAATGTCTAGTTAAATTTAATATTCATAAACATTCTATTTCTAATTATTTTTAATTTTACACACAGAGGGTCATTATATTAATAAATGAATTTAATTATACAAATTAGACTTCAAAGTAATTACACAAAATGCCACTAAATTCTTACTAAAAATTTACTTGTTAATAACTAAAAATATCATGGGCTGCGCACAACCTAATTGGTAGAAGCGCCCTTGATCCTCATGTAGTCATAATTTTACATTCTACAACTTTAATTAGCGTTCTTGCTTAGGTTAGAGTGGTGCATTATGACCTAACGGTTGACGCGTCCTTAATCCAAATAAACCAAAACCAAAACAGAAGGTCCAGGGTTTGATTCTCGCTAGGCAGAAGTTTGTTTCTTGGCTTAGGCCCCGTCTGGGCCCGAGGTAGAATTGACAAAATATCTTGGCATAGGAATTTGTAAACCGTGCCTTGCAGTGTGCCCGTGGCTGGTTCTGACCAGCATGGGCCCCTCCTCCCGTATCCCCTAGGCTAGAGAGGCGCTTTGTGATGAACGGTTGACGCGCCCTTAAACAAATAAACCATTTCACTTTTATTTCTACTATTTATTCTTTTGTTATAGGTATGAACTTAGAAACAATTTGTTGTGTAGCTGAGATGGGTAGAATCTAAATTCGAATTTATTTATAAATTATTATTATCAAACGCACAATAAACTCATTTTATAACTCACAAAATACACAGGCGGCGCAATATGACCTAACCGGTTGATGCGCCCTAGGACCTCACGTCGCCGTCGATTTTCGTTTCCTCCCCTTACCCGTGGCTGGTTCTGACCAGCATGGGCCCCTCCCCCCCCCCCCCCCCCCTCCCCCCCCCCTAGGTTAGAGTGGTGCATTATGACCTAACGGTTGACGCGTCCTTAATCCAAATAAACCAAAACCTAGCAACAAGGCACATAGTAAATTGAAAGGTTGTACCAAATAAACCTAGATCCAAATATGCAAATAGATGCGAGCTCTGGCAGTCGTCGTCGGGGACATCTTCCCAGCCCCATGACGACCTTCCTGACGACAACGACGACCATGACAACACGAGCGACGACAAATACAATGACGACCGCGATTTCTTTACCGTCAGACATATTCGAGGAGGATTAATATGGACATCATTCGATGCTTTGTGCATTCCACCTATATAATTTCCGAATATATCGATAATGTTATTTTTGCACTTATTAATCTTTGTGTAAAACCCAGGGCCTGGATTCTCAAAAACGCCTAACTAAGACGTGTCTTAACTAGGACACTCTTAAGCCATTCTACCGACTTAGGACACGGATCGGTATTCTCAAAAAATCTTAGCCCGTATTCTCGAAAGTGCCTAGCGCTAGGACACTCCTGAGACGTGCAAAAGATAGGTCAGCCCTGCGCGCGTCTTAGCGATGTCCTAGTGAGCAATGGCGGCGACCACGGAAGCTGGCTGTACCACCTCGAATGTAAAAGTCACGATTAAATATGTTTCTGTGAGCAGATTTCAATAAGAGTGGTATTTTTGGATGCAGAAAAATTTGCAAATAAAAGTAAAACAAATCATGTAATGCAACATTTTGTTTTAACAATAATAATAATAATAATAATAATAATAATAATAATAATAATAATAATAATAATAATAATAATAATAATAATAATAATAATAATAATGTCTTTATTTAGCGTCAGTGCGCTATTGGTACAAACACATTACATATTATAATTTTACACACTACAAGTAGGTAGGTAGGCCCTACTACATAATAATATAAGTATATTTTCAATCATACCTTATATCTTGAGTAATTAATTACTCAGAATCTAAAATTGTATATTTATTAAACAAAATAGTCAAACTTCTCTCCCCCACTTTATCAAATACTCGGTTACTTTATTTCTAAAGTCCTTTGTACTAGTTGCCATTCTAAAGTTATATGGCAACTCATTAAAACTTCTAACACCCTTGTAAAACAATGACTTACACATTAGTTGTTTATTACATGTACCTAAGTATAAACAGCTGTTCATTGCTTTTCTGGTTTCATAATTGTGCATCTCATCAATTCTAACCATTCTATTTAGCATATACTCCGGTAACAATCCTTTTTCTAATTTATAAAGGTAAGTCATACCACTCAACTCTATTTCTTGTTCAATATTCAACCATTCCAAACAATTTAGCATATTTTTTATGGACACATATCTACTGCATTTGAGAATTACCCTCATGCCTCTATTTTGGAGGATCTGCAGTCTCCTTATATCAGTAACATACGCTTGATAAAGTACCGATAAACAGTAAGTAAAATGAGGTTTAATGATAGTATTATATATCAATAAACGGGTATAAAATGACACATGGCAGCTAATTCTGCTTTAAAAACCCTATCTTCTTCCTCACCTTTCGTTCAACATACAATACATGTTCCTTGAAGTTAAGTTTAGAATCAATCATTACACCTAAATATTTATACATATCAACAAATTCCAACACACTCGAGTCCATCATTATTCTCTCATTATTACCAACCTTATAATTTCTGAGATTTCCCATACCTAGCAACATACATTTAGATTTGTTCACATTAATTTTCAGTACATTAATTTTTAACCAGTCTCCAACATTTTTTAATTCAGCGTTTATTGTATCAAGAATTTCCTTAAGACTTACACCTATAAAGAAAATCACTGTATCATCTGCGTATAAATTAATTGAACACTTGTTAACGCTGCAAACAATGTCATTAATATTACAAGGAAAAGAAATGGCCCCAAGACCGACCCCTGTGGTACCCCTACATCAATATTTATACTATCAGAAATGTCATTGTTATATTTTGTTCTTTGCTTTCTACCTGTTAGGTAGTCCTCAATCCACTTCAGAACAGTTCCTTCAACTCCATACATATATTTCAGTTTATTAAGTAATCTCTTTCTATTTATAGTTTCAAACGCTCTTTTGAAGTCAAGGAATACTGCCAGGATTGTTTTCCCCTCATTCATAGCACTAGTCCATTCAGACAATAACCACTGAATAGCGGTCTCACAAGAGTGACCAGATCTAAAACCAGATTGATTTGTGACTAGGAGTTTGTTGTCGTTGAAATATCTCTCTAGTTGTTTGTGGGCTTAAAGTTCTAATATTTTTTTCAAAAATGGGTAACATATTTATTGGTCTATGATCTTCTACCTTAGTAGAGTTAGGAACTTTAGGAACAGGTATCACCAATGATTCTTTCCATTTAGCAGGGAATACTCCTTCTTCAAAAGATATATTAACTATATCTAATAACTTAAATCTTATAACTGGGTAAGCATCTTTTAATAATTTGGCCGAAATTTCATCCATAGTGCTACCACCATTATTTCTTAATTTAGCCACTACTTCATCCAATTCTTTGATAGCAATCACTTGGAACTTTTCAAATTTACACTCACCATTTATTCTCTTAAATTTTTTAAGTTTAATTGTACCTTTAATGTTATCCTGTATTCCGACTGGTCTACCATCACAATCTACATCAATCTTTTCGATGCTATTAATAATTTGATCAATACTTTCAACAAAGTATTTATTGATGATGTTGGCAACGTTATCTTTGTCACTTATGTTTCTCCCTTCACACGTTACAATCTACAAAGGTAATCTAACCTAAAATTTGACAGGTAGGACCATTGGAGTATGCCCCCTAGCCCTACGCTTACGTTTTCTTTGCTTTTAATACGTAGTTGTGGCAAGATTTGCAATCATAAATCAATGCAAACAATAGAGAACTAATCCCTGTACGTTTTTCATATTGCTAATACGCCCTAGAGACCTAAAAAGACTAGGGCCTAGGCCTAGGCTAGGCTAGAGCATTTGCTTGCAAGAGTTGCGACCTCTTCTCTTACCTGTAGAAACTCAAATCCTGTAGGCTATAGGCCTAGGCCTAGGCCTAGTTCACCTACAATCCTATTTTATTAGAAAAATATAGGTACATGAGGCCCTTACAGTAAATCACTAGGCCTAAATGAAATGAAAAGCAGAGAGGCTAGGGCTAGGCCTAGGCCAAGACCTAGCTAGCCTATCCCCAGGGAGGGATCTAATCCAATCTAAAGGCCTAGACCTAGCCCCTATAAGCTGTAACTTTAGGTAGGCCTAGCCTACTGTAGGCCCTACTTGTAGCCTACTGGCTATAGGCCTACATAGGTTTGCTAATAGGCCTCTGGGCTAGCTAAGCTAGGCCTAACTGTCGTTTTGGCCAACGCGGGTGGTACGATTGCCTGGTCCCTAGGCCTAGGCCTATGACTTGGCTTACGGCTAACAACTGTCCTAACCTGGGCTCTAGGCTTCACCTACAGCTATGTCTAGGCTTAGGCTTTAAAGTAGGCCTATGATGCCTACTTCATATAGTGTACATTTTATAAAACAAGTTTAACTCAAATTCATTACAAACCGCAAAGCGATCTTTCGTATATTGATCATTCGCGGCTGCTGCTATACGAGTGACAAGATTAAGCATATTAATATGCTTGTTGTATCTCAGTGTAGGTAGCTTGTTTCAATCAATTTAAGTCAGTAGGCCCTACTTCTATGACCATGAGCAGTGAAACCTACTGGCAACAGTATGCCCTTGGTAAACTGCATCCTTTTATTTATTTCTAACAAGGTTTAGTAATTATTTAATTTCATGAACAATTTTACATTCTGCCATATTAAGTGAATAACAATGATTGGTTGTAATAGGTTTGGTAGACATTATAATAGCAGGATAATTAAGTATTATCATAGAGATTAATAGGTTGGTACCTATTAGGCCTAATCTCTATGATAAAATAAAGATAATATTAAGATCCCTCTTAATGTGGACAAGGTAGTAAATTTTAACGGAAGTGAAGAGGTTCATTGGACAGTCTCTGGGACTGGAGCTGCGAGCTGGAGGGAGCCAAGAGGTCCAGCCACTGATCCTGTCATCCTGATCCAGATTAAACACATAATTTTACTTTGTAAAATATTGTTCCTACTGATCCTACATCACATATTTTAACATTATATAATTATAAGGGATGCTTTCTCTGTAATATAGACAGGTATATCTAAAATGTTTGCTTAAAATCAAATAATTTGATAAGTAATAGTCAGCATGTTAAGATAAGCACATTTGTAACCTTGTTTACCCAAAAATAACTATCAAACAAACCAACATGACTAGGCCTACAACAAAAATGAAACCCACTTGCAATGCAATTCCAATCACTAATATTTTACAGTTACACCATTCTGTGAAAAAGATAGAATAAAAAAGGGTTAAGCAAATTATCCTTAGTAAAATCATTGTCAACTACTTTGAAGTTAGTGGATATAGTAGAGCTAGTAAGCACTGTAAGCTAACTACCGGTACTCTTAAGTGTAAATTTGTATCAAAAAAGTAAAATAAATTGTTTCTGCTTTGAATGTTTGAAACACTACTCATGGTATATTGTCATAATTAATAATAGTAATTAATTATAATTAATTTGAAATGTAATTTTACTAAATCTGCAAAAATTTCAGAGGTAGTATAGTAAGCCTATGAGAAAATTAACAATGAAAGAACATTATTATTCAATATCAAATAGAGCCTACTAACCAACACATTAAGAATTTTACTTTACAATTTTAATAATAGTAGTCAGCACTGAATATAAAAATTAATAATGATGAATATAACAATGAATATAAAACAATTTAAAAAAATATAAAATTATGAATATAAATGAATATCAACTCATATACCTAGTTAAGACAATATTGGCCTACTGTAAATTGCTACAGGTCAATTAATGTTTGATGATAATTATTATGATTATTATGTTTAAAAAAAGTAAATTGTAAAATTTAATTTGAAAGTTAAAACCAGTTTACAAGTACATGCTCTACCTGTAGTAATTATTAACTGTGTTGTCCCTAATGTTCAATGTGTTGCAGTTTGTGTAACTCACTATCCAATACAAATTGTACATGATGCCATATTAGGGGCTATTGACTAAACATTATGATTTTTGTTTCACTTATGACACAAAAGTATTCAAATGAATAGTCATTAATAGGGTCTGTATTTAGGTGAAAGGTGTATAACTATTGGCAACATGCTGGTAAGTCACTGGTTAGTGTCGATTACTTCTAGTAAAATTTAAATTCAACATAAGGGGTCGGGGTTGTAAAGAGACAGTAGGTTGATTGGACCATAACATACATTTAAGTAAATTATTTCAATGAGTAATTTGAATCATTAATGCATAGAATAGAGTACGAGTGTCATATCAAATGACCCAGTAAACTATTACTTATTTTTTGTTATTTTATTTTTTATACTATTATTATCTACAATCTACCACATGACAAATTTATAATTGGTAACTCACTATTTAGTGCTGGCCATTACTAGTAACTAGTAAGTATTGGTGGTGATGGAGTAAAAGTGGTTGTAGAAGCGACATTTGGTTAATAGGATCAAAACATTTTGAAATGTATTTGTGGGTTTCGCTAATAAGTAATCATGATGTAGATGATATGATTTAATACCCATTCCCATGTTGAAAGAAAATGCGAGAAAAAACTGATCATATCTTTGGTATGCCTACATTGACATTTTTAAAATTTTAATATTTTAAAAGTTATTAAATTTGGTTAATCTGTGCCTCCCTCCCCCCCAAATAAATGAAGGGGAGGAGTATTGCAAAAAATGGCAAAATAAATTTAAATTGAATAGAATTTATTTGTCTATTCCTCATTATTGTGTAAGTATAATTATTAGAAAATAATATTTTGTCAATTTCGTTAATGTGCCCCCCTCCCCCTCCACCCCACACGTACACAATTAGGTGTGATGGAGGTGGTTGGGGGGGGGGGAATTGATTATGTAAATGACAGTAGATTGATTGAACCAAAATACATATGTTCAAAAATAATTTAAATTTTAAATTTGAATAATCATAAAATTTATAGAGAATATCAGCCACACCACATTCCTATTTTAAGGGGTGGTTAAGGTGTTATTTTATTAGGGATGACATATCGCTTGCTGACTCGAGGGTACTTAACTATCATTATTATTTCCCATCATGTCAAATTTTATGCATGGTAACCGGAAATGCAATATTTTATAGTATTAGTGTGGACTGTCAGGTACCAATTATTTTTCTTTTGGTTGAAAAATATAACATTGTTCGCACTTTAATGACTATCCTCAAACAAACTGATTGTTACTTTTGGCCCCAGGGCTGTCGAAAGTGTGAAATAATTATGAACAGGAATTTTTCCTTTCTTTCATAAAAACACCATTCCAAAGGAATCCGATAGTAACTTTGGGGAGTGGGCTGTCAGGGGTGATTGAAATTTCCAAATTTAGAGGATTGAAAATATTTGGACTAGTACAAGCTGAATTTTCCACTCTTTCACGGAAACATATTTTTTTTATTGGGCAGTAATTTTGATCCCTAGGGTTAACCAAAGTGGGAAAAGTAAAAATTTACAGATAAGAGAAAAATGGTGCAAGTTGGACTAGACTCTGCTAGAAATGTTACGCTCTTCCACAAAAACACCATATTTAAATGATCGGACGACAAGAGTTATCGAAAGTAAGATAAGTTTCCTTTCCCACTTTGGATAGCCCTGGGGACCAAAGTTACTGTCCGAGTTTTTTAAACTGTGTTTTGACGAAAGAGTGGAAAATTTTCTATTAGTGTAGTCCTAATAGCACCATTATTCAGGCAATCTGTATATTTTGACTTTCCGCACTTTGGTTACCCCTGTGACCCAAAATTATTCCCTAATTTTTTAAATTGTGTTTTTGTGTAAGAGCGGAAAATTTCCAATTTTCCTAGTCCCGTTTCACACCTTTTTTCTGCTTATTAAAAACAAATTTGATTTTTTTTAAACTTTGGGCAGCCCTACCGCTCAAAGTTACCATTACATATTTTTAGAATGTTCTTTAAATAAAAGAGCGGAAAATTTCCGATTTTTCTATCTAAGGTAAAATAGTATCACATTTTGCACTATTATTCTGCTAAATGCCCTCACTATAGGCAACAAACCAGACTACAGTAGAAAATTCAAATTTCGTGCGCTTTTTATAGCCTACTCCTTATTGGTCCAAAATGTCTATATTGATGACGTCATCTATGACGTAATGCTACTTTGTCTTAATATTTAGGACACGTCTGAGATTTTCTTAGGCACCTTTGAGAATAGGGCGTGACTTAGCTAGGACGTCTTTGGAACGTCTTAGTTAAGATGTCTTAGCAGTGTCTTAGTTAGGACACGTCTAAGCACTAAGACAAATCTTAGTTAGGCGTTTTTGAGAATCCAGGCCCAGGTTTCTATTTCACGCTTGATGATAGTTTGGCTGCATGTTTTCCACTTGCAGTAAAATACAATTGTAGTCTTTCAGGCGACGTGAAACCTTCACAAACATCAGTGTCATAACATAAAAATAGAGACAAACTTTCTAAATTTCAAATTCGAAGTGATTCATTTAACCAAATTAAATTCACATAAACACATTTAATTATAAATTTCTTTCTTTCTTTACTTTCACTTTCATATCTATCAATCACTTCTTGTCTTATATTAATTAAGAAAACAACATGATCATCAAACGTTCCATACACTCATTTCTTTTACATACAATATCACAGGTGGCGTAATATGGCCTAACCGGTTGAGGCTTCCTAGCTTCTCACGTCGTCGTTTAGACAGAGCTTATATGATGGAAAGAGAAAAAGTCAATCACTCTTACATTGGCTACAGTATGAAAGTGAGTATTATTCACCCTTAAACTAGAGGCGAGCTCTGGCAGACGTCGCAGGTGACCTGTCTCTTTACCCTTGACGACCTCCCCACCGACATTGACAATGACGCGACGTACGATGACCAAGACGATGACCACCGCGACGAGAGAAACCCCCTTCCTCCCCTTACTCGTGGTTGGTACTGACCAGCATGGGCTAGAATGGTGCATTATGACCTAACGGTTGGCGTGCCCTTAATCCAAATAAACTACAAAAACCACTGCGAGAAAAATGAAAAAAAAACATCTTGGCAAACATCAGATAGAAAGTAGGGAAGTATATTACTCGTCAACATTACACGAACTATGGTGACTGGCGGTCGTCGTCGGGGACCTCTCCTCCTTCCCTTGACGACATCCCCGATGATGACGATCGCGACATGAGAACCCCCCTCCTTTTACTCCCCCTTACCGTGGCTTGTTCTGACCAGCATGGTCTACGCCTGTATAGGAAATGTGATTTTTCAAATTATAAATCTTTGTATAAAACCCAGGTGCTAGTGCAGTCAGTTAGCTTATTGAGTTTACGTTTGATGGTAGTTTGGCTGCTTGTTTCTCACTTGCAACGTGGGATCCTCCGGAGACATCAGGGTCATATAGGACACCGGAGACTAGCTTTCTATATTCCTCATTGAAGTTATTTGACGAACCAAATCTAAATAACGTATTACACAATTTCATTACACATTTCTTTGATTATTTCGCTTTAACTTCTATCATTTATTTCATGTCGTATATAAAGTTAGAAAACAACGTAATCAGAAAACGTCCAATACACTCAATTCTTTAACGTACAATATCACAGGCGGCGCAATATGACCTAACCGGTTGAAAAGCCCTAGTTCCTCACGTCGTTCTTTGAACTCATGACACAATTTCTCACGAACATTCAGAAAATTTCAAGAAACAAAATTAAAATCAATTTCATATTTGTAATTAACTTCTTAACTACTAAAAAATATATCAGGCGTCGCGCAATAACCTCTTTAGTAGAGACGACCTAGATCCTTATGTCGTCGATACGCCGTGGTTGCCGTGGAATACTATGGGTCTCAGGTCTGTTTAATTAATGTCTGATTTTTAAGTTTACAAAATTAAGTCACGCTTGCCATGATTACTTTGTTTTTCACAGATGACTCCAAATTTGACTCTAAGATTCCCCTAGGGCCTAGACTAGAGTGGGGCATTGTGTCCTAACGATTGACGCTCCATTAATGAAAATAAATATTAAAAAACAGGGTAGAATTGGCCCAGAGCATTGCTCTACTAATGTAACAAGGCGATTCAAGAGAAAAAGTCTACCTCACAATCATCAGCTTGTAATGAGGGAGTTTATTACTCCCCAAAACTAAAGGCGAGCTCTGGACGGCGATGTGACAAACATCCCCCTTGCTAATGGCTAATGGCTTTGTCGAGCATGGTCGTATCTTTAAGTTATACATCTCCTATGCTAGAGGGGTGCATTATGACCTAACAGTTGACGCGCCCATATCCAAATACCATAATACTTTTTCTTACATAATCACCTTCTTTTTGATTACTCTAAAAAATATAAATCTAATGTTTTTTACAATAATTCCTCCCGCTAAATTAAATTTCTTTATAAAACACTATCGAACAAAATCTTATTTTTTTACTTCTTAATAACTAATAATATATAAGGCGTCGCACAATTAACTGATTGGTTTAGGCGGCCTAGATCCTCATGGCGATTTTCTGAGAGACTGAATATGCCGAGGAGGTCTAGCTCACATGGAACAGCTCGTCCACGATCTGTACTTCCGGTTTGTGCATGTTCCGCCATGTTGATTGTTATGAACAGGCTAGGCCACTACCATCAGGGTTATCGTGCTACCATGAACTGTGTAGGCCTAGGTTACCTTGGTTACCACGCGTCAGTTGAAAGTAAACATTGAACATGTCTGCCGGTCTGAAGTGCTAGCTTGTACACCGCCAACCACAGAGCTGCTCCACCAGTACCAACGGTACTATTTATAACGCCATGATTTGATATTGCTTAACGTCTCATATGAATGCACTAAGGCTATTCGAGATGATTAGTGGAGATAAATGAGAATGAAAGGTGAATAGAAAGAAGGAGGGGAAACCCGCTACCGGCACGTAGCCTTCTTCTTCTAAAAGTACCAAGGAGACCAATGGCTTTATGTTCCATCCGAAAGAACGGTGTAACCTCGACAGTCATAGGTACTTCCACTAACCCGGACTGCCGAGAAGACGTAAAGAAGAACGAAGCCGTTACACTAGCCCTCGAACCCTCCGTCTAATCATATCAGCGGTATACGTGAGTATCAGGGCTGACCGGTCACACACTCTACCCCTGACCTCGCCAGCATGTTGCTTAACTTCGGTGTTCGAGTGGGAACCGGCTAAACGACCTCGGCTAAACCGCTGGGTGATCCCCATATCGTCGATACGTTGGGTACACCAATGATGATACTAGGTATCAGGTCTGTTTTATTTATTAGCTGTTTAAGTATCCGAAATAGAATAACAATAATTGTGCCCGGGACATCAAAGGATTACTTTATGTTTCCCTCCGTCTATCCCGTGGTAGAATAGGCCCAGAGCATGGCTCTGCTGATCGTACAAGGCGAATCAAGAGAATAAGAACATCTCGCAAACATCAGCTAGTATACTTCTCCCCGAAAGTAAATAAGAGTTCTGGCAATCGTTGTCGGCGATACCTCCCCTTTCCCTTGAAGACCTCCCCGACGACGACGACAACGACGACCACGACGTGTGAGACCCCCCCCCCCTGCCAACACTTACCCGTGGCTGGTTCTGACAGCATAGCCCCTCCTCCCCATATCCCCTAGGCTCGAGTGGTGCATTATGACCTAAAGGTTGACGCGTCCTTAAAAACAAATAGACATTAAAAGATGATGTAACGTTCATATTTAACATGGCTATTATGGTAATGGTGATGTATAGTTCCTTTTGAAAGAAAAAGTTAAAAAATTAAACTAGAATTTAAAGGTTAAAGGTTTTAATATAAGCCTTTAACATATTAATACTACACATATTACACTATTATTAGAAATATTAGACTTTAATTAAAGTCTTTGTGCCTCAAGATATTAAACATTCCTTTGTTAATTATCGGTAACCATAGCAATTATGCTGGCGTTGCTGTGATGAAGCCTACGCCTAGGCCTAGGCCTATAGGCTACAGGGAAGTCACCTATGCCTGGGTTTTGCTAGCATAAGTCTTGTATCAGTTTGAATTCTATTTCAACTCTGGCCCCTATCATCCCCTTACCCGCGGCTGGTTCCGACCAGCATGGGCCCCTCCTCCCCATATCCACTAGGCTAGAGTGGTGCATTGTGACCTAACGGTTGACGCGCCCTTAATCAAAAAAAAAAACTCCCCGACGACAATGACAATGAGACAATGAACTATGACAAAGACGATGACGACCGCGACGTGAGAAACCCCTCTTCCTCCCCGTACCCGTGGCTGGTTCTGACTAGTATGGGCCCTTCCTCCCCACCCCCTAGGCTAGAGTAGTGCATTATGACCTAAGGGTTGACGCGTGCTTAATCCAAATAAACCAAAAAATAAAACGGTACAAGTCAAGTTGTATAAAGTTTTTCCGAAACATATATATGTATCATGTTGTCAACAAGTGTACTTGTGCCAAATTGCACTGTGTGACAGAGATTGAAATTGACATATAACGGTTTTCCATAATATTCTAGATTTAGAACCAAGAATTTTCATGTACTTTACTCGTTTATTTTTTAAATAGGCTTATACCACCACTTTTCCGAATCGCCACAGGTTTGATGGTAGTTTGGTAGCTTGATTTTTACTTACAATATAATTTAATCGAGGTCTTTCAGGCGACGTGGGTCCTTCAGGGACATCAGTGTCATAACATGACAACGGAGACAAACTTTCCATATTTCTCATTCGAAAAGATTTATTTAAACACATTTAATTCACATCAACACATTTCATTAAAAACATTGAAATTAATTTATTTTCTTTACTTTTGAATTTTACTCTCCTCCACCCCTTATTCCCTAAGGTAGAGTGGCGCATTATCACCTAAAGGCTCGTTTTTAATGACTTAACAACACATTAAAACATAACGTAAGAAAGTTGAAACCCAACATTCACTTAACAAGTAACGCAACGCACGTAACGTATGAAGAAGTTGATCCAATCTCAACTTTACCTTACGTTACGTTAATTTTATTCTTATTTTGGCCAATATGAGCTCGTTTTCATGTCTTTCATTGTTGTGTTGTTATGTGATTATTTGTAAACAACTCATCATCAACTCAAATAACCTCATCAATTCAAATAACCTACCCCGTCTGGTCCCGGGGTAGAATAGGCCCAGAGTATGGCTCTGCTAATCGTACAAGCCGATTCAAGAGAAAAAGTCCACCTCGCAAACATCAGCTAGTAAGAAGGGTATTGTATTACTCCCCGAATCTAGAGGCGAGCTCTGGCAATCGTCGTCAGGGACCTTGCCCCTTCCCTTGACGACCCCCCAGCGACGAAGACAATAACACCACGAACGATGACAAAGACAATGACGACCGCGACGTGAGAAACCCCCCTTCCTCCCCTTACCCATGGCTGGTTCTGACCAGCATGGCCCCTCCCCCCCCCCCCCTAGGCTAGAGTGGGCATTATGACCTAACGGTTGACGTGAAAAAAATCAGAGATTAAAATTTACCCGTCCAGATGGTCGAGTGGTTAAGACTCTCACCTGGAATGTTGGGAGACCCCGTGGTTCGAATCCCAGTTGGGGCGACTTATGTAATTTCTGAATTGTAGTAAATACTAAGATGTATACCGTTTCGTATTCTTTCGTTCATTCTTTCGTGTTCTTTCGTTTCGTACTTCGTATTCATATTCTAGATTTCTCATACATATGAAACTTCTTTCATATGATAACGGCGACAAACGTTCTAAATTTCGCATCCAAAGTAATCTATTTAACATAATTTAATTAACATCATACACATTTCTTTTTTTTTCATTCACATACATAACTTTTATTTTGCTATTACTTTCATCACCATTAATTTATTTTGCTATTTATACACTTAGAAAACAATCTAATCATCAAACATACCTGCATTTACTCTTCTCATTTACTTTCATTCAGGCTGCTCAATATGACCTAACCGGTTAAATTGCCCTAGTTTCTTACGTCGTCGTCTCATGGGGCTTTTTTCCCTCATCCAGTGGTTAATTTGTAGTCAATACCATGTTGTAACACACTGTACTATATTCACAAATCTGAGATGTATGAGTTGCACAAATCACTCCCCGAAACTAGAGGCCAACTCGGGCAATCGTCGTCGGGGACGAGCCCCTTTCCCTTGACGACATCCTCGACAACGATGACATAGACGATGACGACCATAACGTGAAAAACCCCCTTTCCTCCTCCTATACCCGTTGACGCGCCTTTGATAAAAAACAACAAAATATATTCCGTGAATCAATTCATTTTCTTAAGTTCTCATCATTCTTGTAATTTTAAACTTACTAATAAACAACATTATCACAGGAGGGGCAATTTAACCTACCGGTTGAAGCGCCCTTAAACGTAATAAACAAAAACCTAGAAAATCTCATTTAATACAACAACTTAAACGACACCCCGGCGACAATGACAATGACACAACGAAAATTGACAAAGACGATGACGACCGCGACGTGAGAAACCCCCGTTCCTCCCTTACCCGTGACTGGTTCTGACCAGCATGGGCTTCTCCTCTCCCCCCCCCCCCTTAGGCTAGAGTGGTGCATTATGACCTAAGGGTTTGACGCTTTCCTTAAATCAAATAAACCTAAAAAACAAAGACAACATTTTTTTAAGTATCTTAAACAATCAAGGCCGCGCACAACAACCCAGTAGGTTGACGCGCCCTCGTTCCTTATGTCGTCGTGTTCTGAAAGATATGGTCTCAGGCCTGTTGTATAATATTTTTTTTGATTGTAGTTAACTCTTTGATCAAACAAACAATAAACAATAAACAATATAGACCGTTAGGTGGCTCTTAACCCCCCCTCCCCCCCCTCGAACTAATGCTACCATATGTTTTCTTAAAGGAAATTAATCGTTTCTTTCTATTTCTGCCTGTTTTCCAATTGGCAGCTGGGGCGTTTAGACGGTAGGGGTGTCCAAAGTCACATATGCAAATATATGTTAAAATTTTTTCTAATGCAAATTAATCTTCATTTTATAATTTGATTGCAAGAACTAACATCATACATGTTTTTCGAAACATAATACACCTACTGATTGCTATATGTAATACACAGGGTTGTCCAAAACGTCACAAAATAGTATGAAGCTTGTGGCGGCCATTCTTTCATATGTACGTATATAACCCCCTCGAACTTATAACAGTGTGTCTTTTCTCACAGCTGAAACTATGTTCTTCTCATGCATGCATGTTTGTCAGTTAACATCACGGGCCTTTAGACGATAGGGGTGTCCAATGTCTCATATGCAAACATGTTTATATATTTTTCCTAGGTAAAGTTTATCTGCATTTCATAATTTTTTTGCACAACCTAACATTGTGCACGATGTACAACCCTAAAACAACAATTACGGATTTGTTTATGGTATATACAGGTTGTCCAAAAAGATATATGATGTTATGCAACACATAGCAGCTTCTTACATATGTTAATCATCCCCTCGAACTAAAAAAGGGCTATGCTCTTATAGCTGAAACTACATGCTTTTTTCACGAATGCATATTTGTCATTTGCTAACTGGGACGTCCATATTTTAGGAGTATCGTGTAGGAAGTTACAATTATACTAAATGATTGAATATTTCGTGTGTTGCAAGTTGATCAACAATAATTATTCATACTTATTTAAATGTTTGAACTCCAACCGCATGAACTCCGTTGCACGGTGAAAATGTTTTCCCATCATTTCATTGTGTATTTTACTATTTTCTGTTATTATTCACAAGGTTGTCCAAAATCTCCAGTAAGAATATGCAGCTTGTGGCTTTCTTTCCAGATGTACATTTGAGTATACTTTTACAGCTAATAGGGACGCATAAATTGTTTTAGAATGATACACATTTATTTCACATTCAACCCTGTTAATAGTATGCACAGGGAAACTAGTCAAAATAGATGGGATGCAGAAAGTCTGTGGGCCTACTATACGGCAGAAAGAACCATATTCGGAGAGTTTGAAATGGTTTATATTAAAAGTCAGTAGCTCGTTCTTATCCTCTTGATCACGTACACCCTCGAACTGAAGTAAATCAAGGGATGGGTGTAGTCAATACAACTAGACACCTTGATTTACTTATGATCACTGATATGCATCATTTGTCATTAGGAAATGCCAATACAATTTTCGTAATAACGAACAAGATTGAACATCTTGATTAATCACCGAGAAGAAGTCCCCTCATTGCCATAATTTAGATATACAAAACGCACTAGCGGTGTCAAATTGTAGGTACGAATACAGTTCTACCTAGTCATTTTTGTTCCAGATAATGCACACAGGTTGGCTATGACTGCTGTATATGCTGGCTATAAGCCCTATTGTGCATTGTGTATAGCTGATTAGTATCACAACTCGGCCAATGGAAAAACTTTCTCTGTACCTAAAATTATTTCTTTCAAATTTGTACAACAAAATACAAACAGTAAAAATTAAGATAATAGCATCTAGCTATAGGCTTACGTGCAGCTCTAATCAGTTTTTATGGCTTCACCTTCATCACAAACTCCTTGGGTTATCTGTGGTCATCACAAGTAGCTGTGAAGGGTGATACTAATATCCTGCCAAGTCTGTAGGGTGTATTATGTTTTGATGTATGTTGATGAGATGAGAAAGAAATTAGCTGTTCTAAATTAAAGATTAGCTGAATATCACGAACATTGGCTGTATAATTATTATTACTATGCAGTGAGTCCGTAATAACTGTACATATCTGTATGTATGTCTGTATGTACATGTGTAATTCAATATAGTCGATATAAGCACTTCTGAAGGACCATTAGTATGATTATTAGTGTCAGAAGTACATACACATTGATTCCATACATAAAGATTCAATATATTCCATTATTTTATACTTTTGGCTGTGTTTTTTCACATATAAGAAATTTTTTTTTTGTAGATACAGGTTCTGGGCAGGAAGAAATGTGGGAATAATATTAGTGATTGTATTTTTAAAGACATTTAAAATTTTACGAGAGCGAAGAGAACTACCGGTACGGCAATATTAAAAAACAACATTATGCGACTTTGAATACCCCTGCAGGTCAAACGCACCAGCTGCCAAATGGCAAAAAGGTGGATTATTAATCGTGATTATTTCTGAACAAAACTGATATGGTGAAAATTAGTTCAGGGGGCCCCGGAGGGTCGCTCCCTTTGCACCTGACGGTATATTATGATCGAGTTTGACCTTATTCAAACAATTCTTTACAAGAACACAACACACTATTTGGACAACCCTGTATTAAAACAGCACGTCATTATATTGTTTAGGTTAGAATATAAATTCGGTGATGACTGGGCCAACTAATACATTGATTTTGCCCTATTTTTATTGTTATTTCTCTCAAATTGTTGCAATTTGAATCATAATTTTGGACAACCCCGAGAAAAAATTATAATTCTTTGCTAGGCCCACATACAATACGTATTCTTAGACAGGTTTACTGATTTTAGTAACATATACACATTTTTAGCACTTAAAAAAAATGTTGTATATTAGCAATAATATAAAACCCAGTATTTTGGACAGCCCTTGAATTGTTTTTGCATAATTTATTTTTTAAATTCAGTGGTTCTTTCATTTTATGTATAAAATAAAGCTTTAATGCGGATTATATGTCCAATCTTAATGTTAAAGTGTATAAAACAGTAAAATCGATTATTATTAATTTGGGCACCCCTTTACAAAAAGTGAAATCGCTTTTGTTTTAAAAAATCAAAAATAATGTGTTAAATGATAATTAAAAAGAATTTCGGAATTTTATCAAAAACTTTCACCGTTATAGCAGGTCAAAGTTTTGCAACTTTTGACTTTGGACACCCTGGAGGTCAAACGCCCCAGCTGCCAAGTGGCAAACAGGTAGATTATTAATCTTGATTTTTTTCTGAACAAAACTGCTATAGTGAAAAAATTAGTTCGAGGGGGGGGGGGGAGGGTCGCTTCCTGAGCACCTAATGGTCTAATACACACACTGTATTCATAACAATGTTGATAATGTCATGATAACACTTTTGAAGCTGGTGTAACAAAACTGGTGTCCAGTTCAATCAGAATTCAATCAGAAGCGGAGTATCTTACCCCCCAAACAAGAGGCGAGCTCTGGCAATCGTCGTCGGGGACCTTGCCCCCTTCCCTTGACGACCCCCCGGCGACGATGACAATGACACAACGAACGATGACAAAGACGATGACGACCGCGACGTGAGAAACCCCCCTTACTCCCCTTACCCGTGGCTGGTTCTGACCAGCATGGCCCCTCCTTCCCACCCCCTTTGGCTAAAGTGGTGCATTATGACCTAACGGTTGACGCGTCCTTAATCCAAATAAACCAAAAAAAATCCTTATTCTCAAAGAGAGGCACATAAAGACTCCTAAGGTCGACGTGCCGTTATCCACAAAACCCATACATAGTTGGGTATGTCAACATTTTCAAAGTCTCATATTTTCTTCCTCCAGCCTCTCGACTCTCACTTCAGAAGGAGGTTGTATTGTCCTGAATTCTAATCAGCCACACACGGATATTTATTTCATGAGAGCAAGTTGTGTGACACAAGCGATGTTCCTTTTAGTCCGTGGAACAAGCTGCTAAAACTATAGGAACATTTCAAATCCGGAAACCAGCACCAAAATTTAGGAGCAGGTAAAAGACGTATTTTAGAATGTTATTTTCACGGGGGACACGCATGGTAGCAAGTTAGTCACCTGTCATGGCGTCCACAAGATGGCCGCCAAAATAATTCTTAAAATTGCTGTAACTCAAGAAGTAATCATCAGATTTGGATAAACTATGTTTTGTTTTATTCGGTTTTTAATGCTCTACAAAAATGTCATCAGAAATTTTACCGTAAATACAATAGTTTTAATTATATTTATATATTATTACAATGTATTGCAATTATAGCACTTTTTGGTGTAAATAAAATTATTTATACGTAGAATTCGCTAGATTGTCATAAAATTTTCAGACTATACTAAAATAACGCCAATAAATCCAAAATTTAAAGTCCCGAATCGAAATTCCTGTTACTTTTTGATTAATTAATTAATTAAATTAAGCATTAATTAAATCCCAATTAAAAGTTTCTTATTCACGTACCAAAGTCACGTAGTGTATCACACAAGAACAATATGACCACAATGAACCAAAAAATATTATTTCCAAAAATTAATTCCAATCACTTTCCTATTAATTCAATTAATTCAATTAATTCAAAATAAAGACAATAATCTCAATTAATTTTGTAAAATTAACACAATGTGGTCGACCTTGGAATAATTTTAAAGCTAGTTTCAAGGCAAATAAATGTAATGAAAAAATTAATTAATTAAATTAATTAATCACAGAATTAATTACACTTAAGTTAAATTATCCCACTTTTGGCATATGTATTGTTATGTATACCTAAAACTCGATCGATTGTCATAAAAATGTACTAGTACTTTACTGACATAATGCCAATGAATCCGAATTGTCATGTCCCGAAACAAAATTCCTATAACTTACCGATTAATTAAGAAATTAAGCGATGAATTACTTATATCTCAATAATTGTTGTTGTCACTCAATTAACACATACACAATGCCAACAGAAGTATCAAATATAAACAATGCAAGTAAAATTTAAAAAATTAAAAGTCCCAAAATTAAGTTCATGCTACTTTTCTGTTAATTGAATTTCCCACAATATTATTTTCCTGTAAAATAAGAATGCAAATGGTTCCCAGTGTGGCTGTGTTAATTTTACACAACACATGGTGATTATATCAATTAATTTAATTCATTCATTAATTCAATTAACGGTAAAGTAGCATGAACTTAATTTTGGGACCATAAATTTTTAAAATTATACTCGCATTGTTTATATTTGATACTTCTGTCGGCATTTTGTATGTGCTAATTGAGTGACAACAACAATTATTGAGATATAAGTAATTCTTCGCTTAATTTCTTAATTAATCGGTAAGTTATAAGAATTTTATTTCGGGACATGACAATTCGGATTCATTGGCATTATATCAGTAAAGTAGTATATTTTTATGACGATCGATCGAGTTTTAGGTATACATAACAATATATATGTCAAAAGTGGGATAATTTAACTAAAATGTAATTAATTCGGTGATTAATTAATTTAATTAATTAATTTTTTCATTACATTTATTTGCCTTAAAACTAGCTTTAAAATGATTCCAAGGTCGACCACATGGTACAAGGATATCTCTGTGTGGCTAGGTATGACACTGCGCATCTGCGCCGCGAGTGTGACGTGCAGCCCGATCTCGTTCATGTGAATCAGATAGCGCCCGGCCGTATAACGCCACACGTGTTCATTGCTCTGCTCTGTATTTCTCAAGTTATTTGATGGATCGCGACTGGGTTTTCAGTATACAAACATTATTGTTTATTGATGCTGTGCTAGTGATAGTGGCAGCTTACGACATTTTTCCATTAGCAATTAATTAGAATGGTTTTCATTAGAGCGATATCTCAACTTGCATATACATTCAACTTCCAAATCATAACAGATTCAAGTGCCCCATCTCATCAAGATATCTCGGAGTAGTGTGTAATCAGTAGTCTTGGTGGCCTAGAGCATGGCTGCTAATCGTAAAAGGCGATTCAAAGAGAAAAAGTCCACCTCGCAAAACATCAGCTAGAAAGAGCGGAACATCTTACTCCCCGAAACTGAGGCGAGCTCTGGCAATCGTCGTCGGGGACCTTGCCCCCTTCCCTTGACGACCCCCGGCGACGATGGACAATGACACAACAAAACAATGACAAAGGGACGATGACGACCGCGGACGTGAGAAACCCCCCTTCCTCCCCTCCCCGTGGCGGTTCTGACCAGCATGCCCCCCCCCACCCCCCCCCCCACCCTTAGGCTAGAGGGTGCATTATGACCTAAGGGGTTGACGCGTCCTTAATACAAATAAACAAAAAAAAGTAGTCTTGGTGGAACAGGTCGTGACCCTGTCCAGATATTATCTTGCTCGTGAAAATTTTCGCTCAATTTTGTGTTTAAACATATATTTTCCCTGAATGAAATTCTCTTCATGTCGCAGTTTTAATAGCATTTTAGACAATATTGTTAGTGGGGTTTAGTAAAGGACGTATGGATGTTTTAAAGGATGTACCAACGCCAGTCAGTGTATTTGATATTTGGCCTACTTTTTGTTTTGCGTGTAGCAAATGATAATTTTATTGTGTATAAAGTTATAGACCCTCTACGATACATTTGGGGCCTGTTCCCACTAATTAGTTTTTATAAGGGGATAGGACTTACGTGTTAAATAACAAAAACATAATTCTTATGACGGACCAATCAGACGTTAATAATTCCATTGATTATAATTCTTACGGGCGACCAATCAAACTAAAACAATTTCTAAAGAATAAAAACACGGTTGTAGGAATGGGCCTTGCTTTACGTCGCTAATAATTTTTTTTAAGTCAATCAAAAGCCTTACATTGACAGAAAAATATCAACATATTTTCACTCACGCGAATATGCATCCGAATAAAATAAAACAATCATAGTGAAGATATAGTCTACCCAAAGAAACATGCCGAAGGAAACGCAAATTTGTAAGTCCTGAAATGTTTTGATTTAATTATTTCCGAAGTACGCGTATTTATTTCATAATGTTTTAGCTGAGGGAGATGTAAAGTTGATTTAGAAATTAATTACAATCAAGGACCCTTCTATTCCCGCGTCTAATTACATTCTAATATAACTTTGGTGGAAAACGGTTGTGCATTATTTGTCCATTTGATCTAGCTATTCGATTACTATTTGATTATTATTTCGATTGTCTGTATTAGTCTACAATGTGTAATCTTTTACGCAATAAATAATTGCGTGGTAACAGGTTTTATTAGATTTGTTGTAATCCTATATTTCAGTATCAGATAATTCGTCTGCACTACAAAAACAATTAAAAAACTTGTGTTAAATCTCGGGTTGGAAGGTTTGAAACATAACGAAAAAAAAATCACGCACGGATTTTTTACTTGTTATAATTATATATACACTATAACTATCCCAAAAGTGTATCACAGTAACACTTGTGAGTAGGCCCTATGTGCATCATATTACGGCTAATATAAGTAATTAACTACAATAAGCCCATAAAAACATTCTACCCACATAATTCCTGAACAGTATGTACATAGTAACAAAAAAAGCAAGAAAGTTTTTAGTTCGGACAATGAATAGTTATTTGGAAATTAGTTTACGATTGTGGGATTTATCACGCGCCGAGCGGCAGCCGGCCTCGGGGAGATGATCGGGATTACGTCATGCGCGGACTGGACGCAAAACGCGTTCACCGGAATGCCAGACCTGGGTAACGAAGAATATCATTGGATCATGCTCTATGGCATGTAAAATACATTTGATCTCTTAGATTCCTCTTTTGAGCGCCTTAGATCCTAATCATTTTGTGGCTATGGTTCCTCAAATCTTTCTCGTTCTACAATAATCAACTTAACAACAGAATTATTTAATAGAGAGGCAGCATAGTTTGGCAGTAAGAGAAAGTTTTGGCTCTTTTGGCGCAACAATTAGGTGAATACTCGATGAAACTAAAGGCGAGCTCTGGTGGTAGCCGTCGGTCACATTGACGACCTTCCCGACGATGACGAGCATGACAATTCACAAACGATGACAAAGATAATGACGACCACGACGAAAGAACACCCTCTTTCCTCCCCCTACCCATGTCTGGTTCCAACCAGCGTGGGACTTCCCTCCTCGCAACTCCTAGGCTAGAGTTGCGCATTATGACCAAACTATTCATGCGCCGTTTATGAAAATAATCCAAATTATCAAATCATTTTCTGAGAGAGTCTCGCAAACAATATTATCTTATCATCAACAAACAACAAACTCGATCAATTTCTTCACTAACAATATCACAAGCGGCGCAAGATGACACATTCTTTTGAAGCGCCCTAGTTTCTCACGGTGAAATAGGTTACCTTTAAGCATATTACTAAATTAAAATAGAATAGCTGATTATTACGCTCGTAGAACTGTCCAGCTACAACAAGCTACAGGCGATCTCTGGCAGTCTTCGTCGGGGACCCCTCCCCATCCCCTTGACGACCTCCCTGACGACAACCATGACAACACGAACGATGACAAAGGTGATGACGACCGCCACGTGGGACTCCCTCCTTCTTTCTGCCCCGAATACGTGTGGCCTAGTTCTGACCAGCATGGGACTTTCCTTCCACATCCTCTAGGCCAGAGAGGTGCATAATAACATAACAGATATTCTACCATTTAACACGAACATTAATGTCAAACACATTGAAAACAAAAGTAAAACACGTATAACATAGAAAAATGAGTTTTATATATTGTCATAAATAGCCAACTCAATTGTTTGCTTTTTAATAATGTGATGAATTAGTTGGACCTATACACTGCCCTTTTGAATAAAGAAAAAAACATCTAGGTAACGATATTTCGTAGACTGTTCAGTCCTCTTCAACTGGTTTAACGACATTTGACAGTTACAACAGTAAGAAAAAACAAAATTCAAAATTGTTTTAAACAAATACATAAACAAATACATACTGCCATCTCAATTTCACAAGAAAAAACTCATGACTACCATCTTATAAAAATGAAAACATTTATGTTGCCAACTAGCAAATAAGATAAAAAAAAACTTTTATTAGCTCTGACTGGCACTGGCTTGGAACAAAACCTTTCCAGATAGAAGGAAAGTCAATACTTGGAGTACTTATGATGTTGTTCTTCACAGCCATAAAGGCAGCCTCTTTTAACCGACGTTTATGCAGATTAGTTTCATGGAGATTGGAGAATGATAGAAGAGTCGTTCCAAATCACATAATGATGGTTCTCATAAACGTGTTCTGCCGTGTTCTGCTAGTATTGAGGAACAAACTTTGTGTTGCGCTACATGAGTCTTATGCTCTTTTATCCTGACCTCCAATAAACTCTTGGTCTCACCAATGTAAATGTCACCACATTGACATGGTATTCATTTTTTAAACTTTCGGGGGTATGAAATCCATATATCCAGCAGCTTATGTATACGATTATCTGCACCTGTAATCGTTAATAATGTTTGTATAAATAATGACTATTAATCCACAAGTATCCTCGTCTAGATACTGTGTTTGAATTGACCCAGAGCATCCATATACTTATCGCAATAACATTATAAGATAAAAAGTCCATTTCACAAACATCAGCTACTATGTAGAGAAGTATAAAAACTTTACGAAACTAGAGGCGAGCTCTGGCCGTTGATGTGATTAAATAATTTTTCAAGACTTTTAAGAGTTCGTATAAACTTGTATCATATATGTGACACATAGGAAACATTATGTTAGCAGAATGTACCAAATATTTTTCCTTGCGCACGCAATTTGATCTTTTTCAATCATATTAAGAACTTTTACGATTTGATAACAGCAACAAACTATCATCATTTATCATTTTAATTAATTAATTTAACAAAATTTAATTTATACTAAATACGTTACATTTTTTACTATTATCTCTTCAATTTTCTTCTCTTTTATAAACTTAGAGACAATAAAATCATTCAACACACCATAACTCATTTCATTATTTTACAATATCACAAGCGGCGCAATGTGACCTACCCGGCTGAAGCGCCCTAGTATCTCACGCCTTCATTTGTTTCCGTACCTTTCGCAAGCCAGGTGGCACCCCTAATACATGTTGTTGTGCGAGTACTAGATTCCAGGTAGTAATTTTCTGGCTGAGACCCGTTCCGTTCTCAATACAATCACCTTTGCCGGCATATTTAAAGATGGCGTCTAATGTGTAGAAAGAGTGTCAAATTTCAACGGAATCTGTCGTGTGGCATCATTTTACCACTTAATCGACAACGGGATCTCAACTATGGTATTCAAATAAATATTCAATTAAATCCGAGGCCGTGTGTTGCAAGTTGTCACCTGTTAGAGGGATTTGTATTACGAAAAAGAGAGTTGATAGTAATAAAATGAACTTCTTTTATGACAAGAGCTAGAATAGTGGAACAAATTATCTGATACAATCTTGTACACTTGGCAAGAGCGGAATTATTCAAGCTTTCTGCTTTTGGGCCGGAGGGGGTCAAAAGTGGAAGTATGAGGGTTTGGCCAAATAGATATGTTCCACCAAGTAGACACAAAACTACGGAAGCCAGCCATGTGCCAAGTCGTTTCACGTTTAAATAACTCTGGACCTAAAATACTAAACTTACGCGATTGAAGAATCTTTCCAGCAAGTATCATGTGACCATGGAGTTATAAACGGAACGGAACGGTGTACGAGTTAGCATCTTCAAATTGTCAGCCATTTTTTGTTTACTTTCAACTGACGCATGGTAACCAAGGTAACCTAGGGCCTACCACAGTTCATGGTAGCAAAGATTAACCTGATGGTAGTGGCCTAGCTTGTTCATAACAATCAAAATGGCCGAACAGGCACAAACCGGAAGTACACGATCGTGGACGTGCTGTTCCATTTGAGCTAGACCTCCTCCCATCCAGCTCCATGATGTGACCACTCTTTGTACCATACATCAATAATTGTACGACCAAGTCCATCTCGGGCTCTACGGAACTGGACGGACGAGGCCAATATTTTGACGTACCGGAAAGAGTCCCGGAAAAACTTTGTCCCGGATTTTTACGAAAGGCTTTGAAATCCTCCGATCCGGGGGTGGAGGAGATTTTTAATTAATTGAAATCGATTCAACATAAAGTTGAGGTTGTCAAAACGGGTCATTTTTAAAGTAGAAACAGTGATATGGGCACTCGATGACCATTTATGGGGGTATTTTGGACATTCCTGTTATCCGCCAATTAAGCATAAATTCGCTAGAAGGGTAGCTCGGTCAAGCATGAGCATGCGTCACAACCTATATCACAATCATTAACGGCAGGAAAAGGGAGGGGTGGGGGGAGGAATGGCGCAGTTTTGAGTACCTACTCACAATATCAAAGAATACAACAGGGGTTATTTTTAAAGTCAAAACAGTGATCCGAGCATTCTGGGGCATTTACAAAATTTTAAATTTATATTTTTCCTTCCGAGACGTCAGAGGGCCGCGTCAAAGGCAACGGCCCTGAAACAATCATTGAACGTGGCCAAAAACCTTTTTGGATTTTCAAATAGTGGTTGGTCATATGGGTAAAGCATTGTTTCTTTAATATCTTTCACAATTACAGTCCGACAGGTTCTCTCGGGCTCTAGGAACGGGGGGACGAGGTGCATGTTTTGCTCCCCGGAAAAAAGGGTTGGCTTATTGACTGCAATTTTATTTTTTCTTTAAAAAATTTTTTTGGGGGTTTTTTATTTCTTTTTTTTATTTTTTATATTATTTATAATTTGGGGTTTTTTCCCCCCTTATCCCCAAGTTTTTTTTAAAAATTTGGGGATTTAACCCTCAAAGTTTACGGTCCAAAAAAAACCAATGAGGGGAAAACCCTTTTCCCGGGGGAATTTCTTTTTGAATTTTTATGTGTCTTGGTATTTTTTTCCTAAACCTTTTTGTTTTTTGGAAGCCAAAAAAACAAAAATTTTTTAAATATTTGGATTTGGGAGGGTGTTTTGGGCGATTTTTTTCATTTATTTTTTTTAATATTAAATTTTTTAATTTTTAAATTTATAGGGAAGGTTTCCCTTACTAAAACATTGAAATTTGTTTGAAGTGGCTATTCTTTAACATTTTTGATTAAAAAAATTTTACGACTTCAAGGATTTTTTTTTAGACCCTTTTTTCATTATTTTTATTTTTTTTTGTTTTTAATATAGATTGGGGTGGTGATTTGTTTTTTTAGATATTTTTTGTATGTGTTTTGTTTTTTGGTTTTCTTTGGGGGGCCCAAAAAATTTTTTTTAACGGTTTGATAAAATTTTTCCCCATTTTTTGCGATTTTAGCCCCTGTTTTTTTTACCCAAAATTTTTTTTTTTCTTAATTAATTTTCCAAATTCTTTTTTTTTTTACTAGATGGATTTTGGGGCAGGTCAGCCCCTTTTTCCTTTTAAATTTTTTTTTTTTCTTTTTTGTTTTTATACATTTAAAAGGGTTGAAAGTCCAGGTTTATCGTTTATTTTGCGTTTTTAAATTTTTTGTTTCCATCCGGGGGTCAGGGTTTTTTTTTTACGTTTTTGGGAAGGGAAGTAACGTTTTAAAAAATTTTCCCTTTTTTGAAGCCATTTGGGGAAAAAGGGGGTTTGGGGTATTGGGGTTTTACTTTTAAAATTTAAAAAATTCTGGGGGGTAATTCTATTAATTTTTCCGGGGTTTTTGTTTTTTTTATATTTCTAGGTGATCTATTTCCAAAGTCGTCTGTCCCTCCGATTATTATGAGATTGTCTAACGGGGAAAATCAGTGGATGCTTTGCACGTTTACTATTTCCTCATATGGGGCATTTGGTTTGAATGTACTTGTAATTTCTATGGTGTTGTCGATTTCTTTTATGTATTGTCTGAGCTCGCGCCCGTGGCTATCAGCGAGAATTACGATCTTCGTAGCATGTGCTGTCCTCTGTTGGTGTGGGGTTGGAACTACTTCTACAGTCGGACGCGGCCACCGGACGTCGTTTTCTTTAGGCCTCCTACTCAATGGGATTTTCGTTAGGCCTACACTTGTGGTTTTGAGGTTAATGTTAGGCCTTTCCCCTTTAAACATGCTCACGGCCTCGGATAGTGCTAATTGAAGATTCTCATTTTCTGATTTAAGTCTAATTATTTCTCTTTCCATTACCTCGTACTTTCGTTGCAGTTCTTGAAGTATGATCGATTCTTCTGGGACTGCCTGCCATTGTCTGGGTCTTGGGGTCTCGTCTTCTCGTAAAACGTTTAGGCCTACGCATCGCGAGTTTTCCGTTAAGTTGTTTCTATTTTCGTAATTTTTATTTTTTATATCACAGTTTGGATTATTATTTTCTTTATTTTTTTGATGATTTACTGAGTTTATGAAGTATCTTGATGTGGTCCACTTTTTATGAAAACTTTCGCTCGCCATCTTGCATGACACATTATGTTAGCAGAATGTACCAAATATTTTTCCTTGCGCACGCAATTTGATTTTTTTCAATCATATTAAGAACTTTTACGATTTGATAACAGCAACAAACTATCATCATTTATCATTTTAATTAATTAATTTAACAAAATTTAATTTATACTAAATACGTTACAGTTTTTACTATTATCTCTTCAATTTTCTTCTCTTTTATAAACTTAGAGACAATAAAATCATTCAACACACCATAACTCATTTCATTATTTTACAATATCACAAGCGGCGCAATGTGACCTACCGGCTGAAGCGCCCTAGTATCTCACGCCTTCATTTGTTTCCGTACCTTTCGCAAGCCAGGTGGCACCCCTAATACATGTTGTTGTGCGAGTACTAGATTCCAGTAGTAATTTCTGGCTGAGACCCGTTCCGTTCTCAATACAATCACCTTAGGCGGCCATATTTAAGATGGCGTCTAAAGTGTAGAAAGAGTGTCAAATTTCAACGGAATCTGTCGTGTGGCATCATTTTTACCACTAATCGACAACGGGATCTCAACTATGGTATTCAAATAAATATTCAATTAAATCCGAGGCCGTGTGTTGCAAGTTGTCACCTGTTAGAGGATTTGTATTACGAAAAAGAGAGTTGATAGTAATAAAATGAACTTCTTTTATGACAAGAGCTAGAATAGTGGAACAAATTATCTGATACAATCTTGTACACTTGGCAAGAGCGGAATTATTCAAGCTTTCTGCTTTTGGGCCGGAGGGGGTCAAAAGTGGAAGTATGAGGGTTTGGCCAAATAGATATGTTCCACCAAGTAGACACAAAACTACGGAAGCCAGCCATGTGCCAAGTCGCTCCACGTTTAAAATAACTCTTAGACCTAAAATACTAAACTAACGCGATTGAAGAATCTTTTAGCAAGTATCATGTGACCATGGAGTTATAAAGGTTAGCTCTGTGGTCGGCGGTGTACGAGTTAGCATCTTCAAATTGTCAGCCATTTTTTTGGTTTACTTTCAACTGACGCATGGTAACCAAGGTAACCTAGGGCCTACCACAGTTCATGGTAGCAAAGATTAACCTGATGGTAGTGGCCTAGCTTGTTCATAACAATCAAAATGGCCGAACAGGCACAAACCGGAAGTACACGATCGTGGACGTGCTGTTCCATTTGAGCTAGACCTCCTCCCATCCAGCTCCATGATGTAACCACTCTTTGTACCATACATCAATAATTGTACGACCAAGTTCATCTCGGCCTCTACGGAACTGGACGGACGAGGCCAATATTTTGACGTACCGGAAAAGAGTCCCGGAAAAACTTTTGTCCCGGATTTTTACGAAAGGCTTTGAAATCCTCCGATCCGGGGTGGAGGAGATCTTTTAAACAATTGAAATCGATTAACATAAAGTTGAGGTTGTCAAAACGAGTCATTTTTAAAGTAGAAACAGTGATATGGGCACTCGATGACCATTTATGGGGGTATTTTAGACATTCCTGCTATCGGCCAATTAAGCATAAATTCGCTAGAAGGGTAGCCCGGTCAAGCATGAGCATGCGCCACAACCAATATTCACTATCATTAACGGCAGGAAAAGGGAGGGGTGGGGGGGAGGAAAGGCGAAGTTTTGAGTACCTACTCACAATATCAAAGAATACAACAGGGGTTATTTTTAAAGTCAAAACAGTGATCCGAGCATTCTGGGGCATTTACAAAATTTTAAATTTATATTTTTCCTTCCGATGACGTCAGAGGGCCACGTCAAAGGCAACGGCCCCGAAACACTTTCATTTGAACGTGGCCAAAAACCTTTTTGGAATTTCTCAAAATAGTGGTTGGTCATATTGGGGTAAAGCATTGTTTTTTTAATATCTTTCACAATTACAGTCCGATCAGGTTCATCTCGGGCTCTACGGAACCGGGCGGTCGAGGCGCATATTTTGACGTACCGGAAAAGCGTCACGGAAAAACTTAAGTCCAGGAATTTTACGATAGGCGCAGTAATCGACCGATCAGGTACACTTCGGGCTCTGCGGATCGGCGCGGACGAGGCGAAGATTTAGACGTACCGGAAATGCGAGCCGAAAAACCCCATGTCCCAGATTTTTACGAAAGGCACAATAATTGTTCGACCGGGTCCATTTTGGACTATACGGAACCGGGCGTTCGAGGATCATATTTTGACGTACTGGAAAAGCGTCCCAGAAAAATTATGTTCCGGATCTTTACAAATAGAACAATTATTGTCCGATTGGGCTATCTCGGACTCTACGGAACCGCGCAGATGAGGCTAAGACTTTGACATACTTGAAAGTTGCCCGACCGCGAGGCCTTTAGTAGCTCGGGCATTTTTCGTCCGATCGGCTCCATCTAGGGCGCTATGGAACCAGGCGGACAAGACAAACATTTCTTCTACCGAAAAAGCGTCCCGGAAAATTTGTCGTCCCGGAAATTAAAAATTTGCGTAATAATCAACTGATTTCGTAAAAAATTCCACGTTGCTTCGGAGCGGAGGGCAGGGTCCGGCGACGAACCGAAAGTGTGCCGGAAAACAAATTTCTCCAAATTCTTCAGATTTACGACAAACGTGACCCGCAAACTACTGTATCGCGGCCGATTTTCGAGTTTGTCGCGGCAACGAGGTTTTCAAACTACGAGGAATTCCAGGTACGAGGTTTTCCAAGCCCTCCGCGCAGCGGCTTTCAAGCCGCGCGTAAGCGCGACTTGTATATATATATAATCTCTTGAGTCGGGTAATATTTGGCACTACGTATAAATTAATTTGTTACTACATTGTAAAGTTAAAATAACCTCAATGTATCGCAAAATTTTTGCCCTTTGTTTGATTAAAGTTTTGAATACGTTGTAACGGTCAGCAAAAATTTCGACCCGTACGAATATTATTTTAGGATTTGTCAGGCTGAAATATCTCCTCCTGTAGTGGGATTAATGGGGCATTACAATTATTTAATTTATCAAATTAACTATGATGACGAACGGTCCTGTAAGTAAGACACACATCATTTAATAGCCAGTAGAAAGATTAACATTACATATAAATTTCATGGTGTTAAAATCTCGGGACGCAGCGAGGCTCGAACCTGGTACACCTGGAGAAAGAGTATACACTGTCCTAGTCGATAAACCCAATACACCAAGACACCGTATACCTGTAGCGCGTCTGTAGTGAATCATGTTGGGAGATGTAGTTATGTTAATAAATGTTTGAAATGAGAAATTCAATACAAAAAAATGTTTTTCGGATTCCTGGCCATATTATATAACAATATAATATAATTTATATTATTTATTAATGTACTCCTCAGGGTCCACATTTCGTCCTTTCGGAAATCCGCCATGCATGGTGATATAAAATAGTAATCTACTCTTCTGTGTCGAATAACCGTCCTTTTAAACGCTGTTAACTGGTAACTAGTAAGGGAATATTGTCATGTATTAGGGTTAGGACCCTATACATGTGTCTACTTGATCGGGAAGATGTCGCAATCTTTCTTGACGTCATTTACGCCGGATGCTACCCAGGTCAACGGCTGAGTATTGCTCAACTTAGGTAGTTGCCTAGACCCTGCCTCAGCATTTACTCGGACTATTTCTCAATAGACACGAGCGTGGATTGTTCCAAGCATTGACCTGCGTCCTGTCGTCGTCAGTTATTTTCGTCATGTAATTAGGCGATCCGAAGTTGGACTTTTGATCGGCAATTAACTTGTAGACACTGGCCTCTAATGGTCCGGTGGGGGGGATGCAGGACCAGAGAGAGAACCTTCGCTGATTGGCGGAGAGCGAACCACGTGGGAGTCGAGTGCATCACGAAAGCACCGACTGGACAACGTCACGGAAGACGGTCGGGGAGTCGAACAAGCGCTGTAATTGAAGAAGGTTGTCCGAATGTGTGCGTGATTAAAGAAGTCGAGCAAGTAGAATAACAGTGGAAGGACGAGTCAATGTTTACGTGAACAAGGAGACGTGAGTGAGCGTGGAACCCACATGGATTTAGCCATCTGAAGAGGCGAAGCAAGAAGACAGCAGGAACCGTTCCTGCATCTACGAGGGAACCCTTGAACACACATCCAGGATCCAGGATAGCCCAGCAGTCCACCATTCCACTCAGAGTCCAGGGGAACCAATCAGTAAGTCACTATGTCACTAAATAATCAGTCAGGCTTGTAATCATGGGGATAACTGAATCACGTCCCACCAGGGTCTAATGCAGGGACTTTTACCTAAATAAGACAGAAATAGGTTTGTCTACTTCTCTTTAATACAGATGCTCTCTTACGTTGAAACCATGGCTTGTCAATGTGTGAACCCCAATCCCACAACACCCACCTAATACCCATCAAACATCGATCCCGGTCGATGATTTAGCTAGCTAGATCCCAAGAGTATCCACACGCCCCCACTTAAACACTCATTTGGCGAACACCACCCTCAGCCAAAGGGCCTAACTAGCTAAGCATGACAATATTATGAAAATATGATAACATTATTACTTTGACGACCTGGAACCATATTGGGCGATTGTAAGAATTTTATAGAGATAATAGTTTTGGTCTGCCAAGTGACATTTATCTACCAGTCAGGGTCGAATTCTTGTCCTTTTAAAGTCTGCTAACTGTCCATTTTTAAGTGAATATTACTCCAATAGAAGTACATTTAAAGACCTTAAAAGTTGAATATTAGAACCATACCGATCGATTGATGATTCACTGTTTAAGGAATAATTGGTTCGGCCCGCATTTTATTTGAACCTGCAATTTATATTTGTCTTCTACTAAAATAATTATTTTCTTCTACTGGTAGATAAATTTTATTCCTCCACTGGTTAAATATTATCTTTATTTGCATTCATTAAATTACCTTTGACAAATTTCGAACTCTACTGGCAGTTTTTTTTTTAACTTTTTATGCGTCTATTATTTAGGCTTTCGAGGGTGTGTATTTATCCGATTCTTGGTCGAATATCTCCACTTAGAGGTCGATAAATATACCTCCACGAGGAGAATTTTGTCTTGTTAGAGGTCATGTAGTTCTTGGTTGATATTGGTTGAATATTATACATTATTAGGAAATTCGCCTGTCTGAAGAGCCCCCCCCCCCACACACACACACACATTGTATTATTTTGATTCAGTCGTAAGGTTTGTCCTCCCGTAACAGAATTTACTAAATCAATTAGTAAGAATGAATTCACAATATATTTAAAAATTAATATATGCTGTTAGAAATATTGATGAAGACAAGATGGGCATATGACTGAGTAACCTTCGAAATCTCGGGAGTTTTGAAACGTAGACCTATAATCCTTTACCATGTTCTCAGATAACCTTTACTTTTGACGACGGTTCAGTGCCAAAAAAATATGGAATTAGAACAATTTAATTTCAATTGATGATTGTCATGACAGTCGTTTTGTTTCCTGACAGTATAGAGTTGCGTATAGGGCGTGAATTCGGCCCTTCCAATTATACATTATTTGTGAATGTTTGTCATGTATTAGTATTATACCTGGGAAACACCAAAGTCGTCGTTAGACGAGTGAGCGAGCCATGTATTAGTATTATACCAGGGAAACGCCAAAGTCGAGGTTAGACGAGTGAGCGATCCAAGTGATGTGTACCCGAGAACATTCCCTTTCCACCCCCTCCAAAGGGCTAGATCTAGCCAGAGTCTCTCCTCTCTAGCCTACTAGAGTGGCGCATTATGGCCTTACAGCAGTTAACGTGCCCTTATACCAACTAAACTCAAAACCTTATATCATTTATACTTTAAAGTTTATATATCAACAAACTTAAAAGCAAAGGTTCTCGAGTACTCAACACATGGCTCGCTTACTCGTTTAACTACTTTGGCGTTTTCCTATTCTTTTTAGCTGGGTGCCTTTATACCCGAAATGTGGGAGTCCAGGGTTCAAACCCCGGTCGGGATAGGTTTAGTAATTTCTGGATTGTATTAAAAAAAAAGTATAGAACATATTTTTTGGAATGCATACAATTCTATGGAAAACAAAGGCAGTAGGAAATACGAGTAAAGATTGCAAGGTTTACTCAATCTCACAGCGGAATTTTGGGAAACCTTGAGCGTGGAGATTCGTTATACCTTGGTCACATGCATGCACTCACCGCCTGACATTCGATCAAAACATGATTGGTTCATGAACAAAAGCAATTGTCGTTCAATTAAATGTGACATTCTCAGCCTATTTTCAATTTATTGTTTCTTGTCGTGTAAGTTTAAATCGTAACAGATTTTGCTGAAAATGTTTACAACACCCACAACACTTGTAGTGTCACGCATCTACGTGCCTAATTAATCATCAATCAATTAACCAATCACCACTATAAAAATGTTTCCTTAAAATTTCACTGCAATTTAGTCAGCGGTTTAGCCGTTTCTGAACTCACTCACTCACTCGCTCGCTCACTCGCTCACTCACTCACTCACTCACTCACTCACTCACTCACTCTCTCACTCATCATTCATACAGGAACAGAGAAAGTTTTCTTTGAGTTGAATGGTAAGACCACAGAGTAATCTATTATCTGTGGTAAGACTCAGAGTCAGTCGCTGCGCTCCCTCGTTTAATAATAAGTCTATAATAAGAATATCCCACATCCAAGATTCATAGATGTTACTTAAATTTAGGGTGGGGGGAGGGTTGGTCTGTCGATAAAAGGTGTAATAAAATTCATATTTACAAATATAATTCTTATGACTTGTACGTACCGAACACCCGTTTTCATATTTGAACTTGACCCGTTGACCTAGCGCTATTCCCTAAAGGATATGTGGGTAGATATGTCAGGGGAAGTATCATCGAAGGCAGGCAAACGAAGCTGTATTAAACCAATCCACAATTCTCATTGTCAACATTGTACCTTTGTGTATTTAATATCCCTTTATAACTGTACTCAGAAGACCAGCCGTAAGTTCCCGGCAGCATACCGTTCCATTACGAGTCTTGCTTATCTTGATCTACATTCTATATATAGACGTTGTATTGAGTGGTCAGACAGAGCCTGGAGCCAGGCATTTCTATAATTTTCTTGCATTCTTTTTTTGCATTCTACGACTCTTCTCTAAATATTTTCAAGGATGGTTTCAGTACCGTCTTGTGCATTACACACACAGCTACCAGATTATTTTTATAAGATTACAACGTATACATCTTACAAGATACACTCAAAAGCATTTGGATGCTTTGCTATATATTATTAAAAACCACGGAAACTTGAGAACCCAAAAAGACAGTGGGAAGCTATACTGGACGTCAAAGCAGGGACGAAACAACTGGGGGGGGGGGGGGGGTGCGAAGCAAGATTTTGTCAACTGACAAAACCAGGGCCGTAGCTAGGGTTTAAAAACTACCCGGGTATGATTGAATAAAATACAATGGGGGGTCTGGGGGGATGCTCCCCAGCCAATGCGGGTCCGGGGCGCACAGCCCCGGAAAATTTTTCGATTCTTAAGAGTGTGATTGTAGTGTTTTAACGAGTTTTAGGCATGTTTTTTTAAAACATTTCGTTGCTGGTGACTAGTAAGATTGTTGTGCATTGTGATTGCAAACTTTTAATTTGAATTATAATATTCTATGATTTAACATTGCATTGGTCAAACAGAGGGGGGTCTCTTATATCGACAAGAGACGTGTCAAGACAGACCTCGTTGTAGGCACCACAGTCCCGTTTCTCTGCTCCCCTCCGCCCACCAACCCACCCATCCCTTCGCCGTCACCCCCAACTAAAACCTTTGATATTATTGTACATATTCGTCGGCGTGCATAGCGAAAACAAATTAATCATAGTGCATTTAATTTGTGGATAGTAACATGAACAGTTGTATTATATCAATTGAAAATGGTCTACTCCAGACTTTTTACCCGTTTTTTTTTGTTATAGTTCTCAGTAAATTCGTACCGGATGTATGTTTAAAATTTCAGTGCAATCGGTTCAGCGATTCGTCTGATTTTCGATGTACACACAGACACACATATTTCTTGAATGTAAAATCCTCAGTCGCTCCACTCTCTCGTCTAATAATTGGATGAGCGAAGCGAAGACTTCAATTTCACTGAACCCCCAAAAAATTTAGCTCGGGTGTTTTTTCTTTTTTTCTTTTTGTTTGTTTTTTATCTGTTTGCTCGCTCTCTACTGGGAAAACGACTTATGCGATCTTGATGAAAATTTGAGGAGACCTTCGAAATCTCTGAACTTAGAGGTGTATTGTTTCTGGGTACAATCGAAGAAATATTTCTCATGAATATCATACTTTTACGTTTTTTCCGATTTTTAGTGCGATATTTTCGTGTCATTTGGGCTGATTCTGACCAAACGGGTAGGGCTACAACGTTCATATTTCACATGGACATTAAGATTATGGTGATGTAGTACCTTTTGAAAGAAAAAGTTGAAAAAGTTAGCCAGAATCCATAGAAATAAAGGTTTTAATATGAGTTTTTTAGGTTTATAATAACAATTAACAAGTAACAATAGTAACTTGACAACAATCACCTACAATGCATTCAAAAAGCACTCTGCAACGGCAAAGTGCAAACAAACGCAAAAAAACGTAAACAAAAACCTTACAAAAAAAGCTCATCCATCAACGCGGCGGGACTTTAGCGTTTTCCTAGTGTACGTATGAAATTGTATGATATATGCACTCAGACGCAAACAGGCACATAAGAAAGTAATGGTTCACGCGCAAATAAAACATTTACTTTATTTATATATCATCATCTACGTCGAGATGCAAAATAGATTCATAATATTTTCTTTTTTTAACACCCAATTTATATTTTACTCTTAATTATATTTGTCATTATTTATTACAGTAGGCCTATATCTCATGTTATAAAATAATTTCGATGGTGACATTGAAAATTTTCAAAATGGAAACGAGATCAAATAATAACTAAAAATTCACTCTTTATTTACTAAAAATGTCAAAGACGGCGCACTCTAACCTAATCGGTTGACGCGCCCTAGATCCTGATAATGTCGATATTTATAAGTATAGCTTTCTGTTCTCAAAAGTAAGCAATTTTAGGCATCTTTAATATTTTTATCAAATTGCTTTTAAATACGTGATAATTTACAAATCGAATTCAGTTTCCATTATGTCTTGCACTTCCTTGATATTAATTATTGTTTAAAATGTGTAATGTTTCATATTGCAAGCGCCCTGAAACTAGAGGCGAGCTCTGGTAGTCGTCGTCGGGGATCCTTCCCCATCCCCATCATGGGATGTTCCTCTCTAACTTCCCTCGGCTTAAGTGGTGCATTAAGACCTAACAGTTGGCGGGCCCTTAATCTTAATAAACTATAACAAAATAAATATGTCACCAACAAACAACAGCCATATTTTATTCACTAACTATATCACATGCGGCGCCACATGATCTATGTTCGGTTGAAGCGCCCTTTAGTTTCTCACGTCGTCATCACATCATTGTAATAAGTGTGTAAATACGAGGTCGCGGGTTCGTGTCCAGCGTAAGGCATGGGTTTAAGTAATTGCCCTGCACCCTTACTACCACCCCTCATCGTAGCTTACTAACATAGCTAACTTACTTGTTTGGTAGACTTAAAATACTAATTTAATATGTGTTCATTTACTCATGTTCCGTTAAAATAATTATAAAATTGTAGACACTAATGGAAGATTGGGTTTACAGGTCCAATTAATGATGGTGGCTTGAATTTTTAAAAAAATCTTGAGAAGTCACAGAATTTTGTTAATGGTTCCGTCAAAATTCTCTAAAATTCGTTAAATTAAATTTATAGGATCCAACTTTGTTGGGTTTAAAACTTCCTGATCCCCAATTGATTATAGCAACATTACCAATCATAATGTTTGTGGAAAAAAATAATTCAAATGAGCCAAATGTCTAGCCTGGAAAAAATCGGTGTTCATGTTTTATGTTTTTAAAATTGAGGTATTGTAAATGACGATTACGATTGCGACGTGAGAATCCTCCCCCCCTGTCTTCACCCTACTCGTGGCTGGTTCTTACCAGCATGGACATTATGGCCTAACGGCTAACGCACCTCTTATCCAAAAAATAAACGAAAACAAAACCATACAATCTAAGTCTCCCTATTCTTGTCTTGTTTCAGGTGTCCACGGCTTCAGTTGATGTAGTCGCCAACCAAGTTCCGCGCTCAGACAACCAGACGTGAAAGGTTCGTTGATTTGTCCTGTCTCAAATTGTTTTAAAACATTTCTGAACACATCGGAAACGTGTCATAGAACAGGAAGGTTGTGATTTAGTCTTCTATCATATGTTAACGGCAACAAACTATCTTAATTTATAATTTTACACACATTTTCATTGCATTTCAATTTTTAATAAAATAAATAACTATACCCCTCTTTGGCTATCTCAGTCGTCTTTATTATATTATATTATTTTATTAACTTAGAAAACAATATAATCATCAAACACCATAAATTCAAATAATTAACTTACAGTAACACAGCTGCGCAATATGACCTAACCGGTTGAAGCGCCCTGGTTTCTCACGTCGTACTGAAAGTTCTTTAAATATCCAATGTAATCTACGAGATACGTGGCACAGTTTAGTTTGAGAAATTGTCTACAAAGCACGCTCGTCTCTCAATTCCTCACCAGGTAGCGTGCGAGTCGCAAGTAATTCCGAGATCACTCTAACTCTGAGCAAAGAGATAGTCATACGTAGCGTGTGAGACTCTGATGAGGGAGGTCACGGGCTCGAATCCCACCACCGGCAATCCTGACTGAAAGTTTTCCCCGAGGTTTTCTTCAGTAGTTAATGCGAATGCTGGTAGTGAGTCCTCTGTAACAGCCCTCGGCCATTCCCTTATCATATGGACATCAATCCAGAAGTTTAACAATCTATCTCAGCGGGGTATCAGGACCTACGGGAGTGTTTCCCATTAATGAAGTTGAGAAACCTTATCAGTTACCCAACACCCTAATAACCTGGTAAGTCACCTACACCGGCCATCCTTACTTACTTAAAAGTGTTATTCACACGGTATAGCGTAAAAGACGCAAGCAATACCGTGTTAGCTCTATACTATCAGTTTGAACAGAGCGCCGTATACTTCGTGTTCGCCTGAACCTAAGTTTGAACATTTAGTTCCACGTTATGACCTCCCGGTTTACGCGCCCTTAAAACAAATCAACTAAACGTATTTAGTTGAACATCAAAGATTTACTTTGGTCTCTATGAGCTTCAAACTTTCTTAATCTTATATTCGAACCCAGCAATATGTAAGTAATGGTTAAGTGATGGCTACTTGCCGGCACTTCTGGCCACTGCTTGACATTGCCTGTCGAGCACTTGAAAAGTGACAAAAACATCAATACAAACCATTTTGTGGTATACAAAACCCAATCAATCACTCATCAAAATCATTTCATTTTCTTTCAAATAACTAACTTCTCTTTTGCTATTATTTACATCCCCATCACCTTCTTTCCTGTTATTAAGTAATCATATAATATACCAAACTCAGTATTTCATGAAACAATATCACAGGCGGTGCAATATGACCTAACCGGTTGAAGCGCCTTAGATTCTTACGTCGCCGTTTGACGTAATTATTCTCATATTTCTGCTGCACAAAATGAACGTTCAAATGTCCTCCTGGCAGATATATGTTTAATAAGTGATCCACTCCTGGCAGATATATGTTTGATAAGTGATCCACTTCTGGCAGATATATGTTTGATAAGTGATCCACTTCTGGCAGAACTATGTTTGATAAGTGATCCACTCCTGGCAGATATATGTTTGATTGGATGAGCGTAGCGAGCGTAGCGAGCGAAGCGAAGATTCCATTTCACTACAGTGGAGAAAAAAATCCGGAATGTTTTTTTTTTTTTTTTTTTCTTTCTTTCTTTCTTTTTTTTGTATTTTTGTGTGTCTGTGAACACGATTCCGGCTAAACCAATACTCCAATTGCGATGAAATTTTATGGAGGTCTGTGAAATCTCTGAACAAAGAACTGCACGGGGGGAAAAATCGATCAAAAAATTATTTCTCATGAAAATCGCAATTTTACGATTTTTTTCGATTTTAAAAAATTCTTCGACTTATAAGACCTACATGCTTTATCCAATTGTAATGATTTTTTCACGGAGCCCTAATTTTATGAATTAATATATTCGTGTGAAATTCGAGCGCAATTGAAAAATTATTTCTTATAAAAATCGCAATTTTACGATTTTTTAAAATTTTTAAAACATTCTTCGACTTATAACACCTACATGCTTTATCCCATTGTATTGATTTTTTCACCGAACCTTAATTTTATGAATTAATATATTCGTGTGAAATTTGAGCGCAATCGAAAAATTATTTCTCATGATAATCGCAATTTTACGATTTTTTTCAATTTTTAACATTTCTTCGACGAATAAAACCTACATGCTTTATCCGATTGTAATGATTTTTTCACAGATCTTTAATTTTATGAGTTTATATTTTCGTGTGAAATTTGAGCGTAATCGAAAAATGATCTATTAAAAAAATCACAATTTTACGCTTTTTTCGTTTAAAAAAATTACGCTCATCCATCAACGCGGCTGGACTTAAGCGTTTTCCTAGTAAGTGATCCACTCCTGGCAGATATATGTTTAATAAGTGATCCACTCCTGGCAGATATATGTTTGATAAGTGATCCACTCCTGGCAGATATATTCCAGCAAACATGTCTGTACCTGACCGGCACCTGCCCGGCGTACCGGCCGCCCGGCAAAAATATGTCCCGCCGGCCGGCTGCCGGCCGACACTTCCAAACCGGCACTGGGCCGGCACATGGTGTACAGCCTGTTCCGGCAGGCCGGCACCAAATTGACACTTAATTGTCAAGTGTTAAATTGGCCGGCACTAGCTTGGCACCTACCCGGCACTTTCTTCCTAGCTTGTACGGTTGGCCGGCACCAGCTGGGCACCTACCCGGCACATGCTTCCTAGATTGTACGGTTGGCGGACCAGCTGGGCACCTACCGGCACGGATGGCACCTATAATTGCTAGCTTGTATGGTTGGCCAGCATTAATTTGGCACCTACTTGCCAGTATGTACGGTTGTCCGGCTCCATCTTGGCACCTACCCGGCACCTGTCAGTATGTATGGATGGGTCAGGAACCTGCATCAATTCCACTCGCCAACAGCGAGTAGGAAATTACTGATGTCGAGCGTACATTTTAAATAGGCCTAATGTCACCCACTTGCGCAACATGCAATGTACCAAAATTTAAATTATTCCCGTTCCACTTTACCGTTATTTATCATTCAATCTGAAAATCAAGTAGACCTAATGTAGTAAAAACACAATATATATATTTTTAAATTATAGATCATATGACTACCTACTAACGGTGACGTCTTTTTGATTATGCGGAGACTGAAGAAGTGAGTTTAACTATCGGGTAAGGATTGGCAGTAGGATCCCTCATTTTCATCTCGACAACAAATGGCTACATGATAAAATAATATTAACTTTGGTCTCGCCATCCGCTGCTCACGTGGTCAAAGCATTGTTATTGCCTGGGCTGGAACCCTTTGCTTGCCAGCTTGAAAACTTCTAGAGGAGAGTAGGCTACAAATCGAATTATTGGATGAGCGTAGCGAGCGTAGCGAGCGAAGCGAAGATTCCATTTCACTACACTGGAGAAAAAAATCCGGAATGTTTTTTTTTTTTTCTTCTTTTTTTTTGTATTTTTGTGTGTCTGTGAACACGATTCCGGCTAAACCAATACTCCAATTGCGATGAAATTTTATGGAGGTCTATGAAATCTCTGAACGAAGAACTGCACGGAGGAAAAAATCGACCAAAAAATTATTTCTCATGAAAATCGCAATTTTACGATTTTTTTCGATTTTTTAAAAAATTTCTTCGACTTATAACATCGACATGCTTATTCGATTGTAATGATTTTTTCACATAACCTTAATTTTATGAATTAATATATTCGTGTGAAATTTGAGCGCAATCAAAAATTTATTTCTTATAAAAATCGCAATTTTACGATTTTTTAAATTTTTAAAACATTCTTCGACTTATAACACCTACATGCTTTAATCCCATTGTATTGATTTTTTCACCGAACCTTAATTTTATGAATTAATATATTCGTGTGAAATTTGAGCGCATTCGAAAAATTATTTCTCATGATAATCGCAATTTTACGATTTTTTTTTCAATTTTTAACATTTCTTCGACGAATAAAACCTACATGCTTTATCCGATTGTAATGATTTTTTCACAGAACTTTAATTTTATGAATTAATATTTTCGTGTGAAATTTGAGCGTAATCGAAAAATTATCTATTAAAAAAATCACAATTTTACGCTTTTTTCGTTTAAAAAAAATAACGCTCATCCATCAACGCGGCGGGACTTAAGCGTTTTCCTAGTTTAGGTTTACTTATACCTAACATTTGTATTGTATTGTATTAGTATACAATTTCGGTTGCTCACAGAAACACAGACAATCGATATAAAAAAAAACAATATTACAGTGGATTTGTAAATTGCAAGGTCATGTCAAAAATAAGAGGCCTATTTTTGGAACCTGTAGGATAAAATAGCAATAACAAAACTAGAAAAGTGTGTGCAGTGAATGTAATAATAATAATAATAATAATAATAATAATAATAATAATAATAATAGGCCCAATAATAATTCACATGTAGGCCTACGGTACGGACTACGGCAATACTTTTGCACGGACACCCATTAGGCCTACAATAATTGAAGAAAATTTTGAAATTGTACGGGTTATTTGAAGAAAATCAAATAAATAGAGGAACACCAGTCCCTTCAAATTATCGAGTGATGACGCTATGTTGAGAAATAATTAATAATGTAGGCTAAGTAATTCAGATACGAAGCGACCAAATAACCCATCCAAGTTAAAAATTTTCTTTAGGCCTACGTATGCTTTCAGACTGAAATAATTGAGACTTAATACCATTTAAAGGGTCGTTACTCATTCAAGTCATTCATTATTAGGCTATATATATAGACAGCAAAATTACACAAAATAATAACCGGCACATATAACTTGTCAATAGTCAAAACAAGTTTTTACTTTTAGATTGGCAAAGCTGAAGGCAATATTGCATATGTACCAAGTTTAAATATTATGCTAATAGCCAAACCTATTATAATTATTAAAAATATCCAGGTCCGATTTTGTTATTTCAAAAAGTTCATAATGAATTGTTATTTTTTATGGTCAGTCTGCAATCTGCATGCATGTAGGCCTAGACATAATTTTGCTTTGAGAATAGGTAGGCATAACAGTAAAAAAAATAAGATTCCAATTATTTTTTATAATAATATGGAATTATATATTTTGTGCAAGCAAGTGCTGATATCTATAATTTTTAGATGCAATGTAGGCTTAAATAGGTAAATTGGTGTGTGCGTTTAAAACCGAATACCTAGCTTAGCACACATATTAGTTGGATAATATGCGGTACGCCCATCTATTCTTGAAATACGCGACTAATTACGAAGTCGGACTTGGGAGTTAATGCAATTCGCATAACGCATGATACCCTAGTAGGATATACTCTAGTGGTAGCCTATAGGCATATAGCAAAGGAATGGCTGGACAAGTATTGCATGAATACAACATTTATTTTTTATTAATACTGCACGATCATAATTTGTATACTATAGGCCTACACATTTGTTTCATGATTCATGAAACAATAAAATCTATTTGCAATGTCAGGATAACTTTTAACCCTCCTATAGTCTCATAACATAAAGTACCATTGTCGGTACAATTTTGTGGTCCCTGTAAACACCGTTAGATTTTAAATGTCACCGGAAATTGGAAAATAGAATTTACTAAGCATATCAAAAACACTTGCTGGAAAGAAAATGTTCACTTTTGTTCCAACCAAAATAATTTGCTTTAATTGTCAGAATCACTAATTGAGCTCTATGAAATTTGGAAGTTTGAGATGAGAAAAAAATAGTTCACTGATTCAACACGTCTTCTCTGGAGGTAGGCTAGTTTTTCATCAGTCACTTCCGTCTCAAGTGACCAGGTGCAGTCTTTCCGTATTTGGCGTTGGTCACCAACTCGGCATTTTTCACGTCTGTGCTTGCTCCAAATTGCTGAAATATAACCAAAGAAGTTTACCAACATGTGGACTAAATTATAAAAAAATGTTTGGACCTACTAAAATTGATGACATAAATAATAGGTAGGGGTACCGGTATGTTTGCCAATGCCTAACAGGCCTCGGTCCTATGCCATAGGCCTACAACACGAGGTGACAAACCCAGTTCAAGCATTCTAAAAATTAATTTAAAAGCCATTGGTTAGATTTAAACTAACAAATTAGATTTGACTCCGAATAAATAATAAATTAAAATAAATAAATAAATAAATAAAAACCAAGGACTTATAATCCTGTATTATATGACAATGCCATTTGGTAGGCATAGGTATGTAAATTGTATGCCTGGATCCAGAAAAGACAGTGTGAACGTTTTAAAAGCCTACAAACAACACATTTGACGGTTCTATCCATGCAATTATGCGGGGCTACGTTGCTTTCAATGGGCTTAGCAATGGAAGTCTTAAATAAATAAATACTACATCCGTATTTAGAATCTACCCACTCTACTCAGTCACATAACTGACTTTCAGAGGGGGACAGTAAACCAAAGCGGCCAAGCCAACCCTTTTCAACGAGTGAGCGATAACCAACCAAAGATTGATATTTTTATAATAGGAAATATAGCAATCAGTGGTATGGACAGTGCGAACACCCGCGTAAATATGTGTGTGCATTTGACAGTTTTGACTGTCGCTACTGACATTTTGTGAATTGTCAATGCTATGGACAAATTGCTTAGGCATAGGCCTCCATCCCTAGGCCTACGAGTACGACTGAAGTAGACTGCGAGTGTGAGGGTAGCTTTAGTAGGCCTAATGGCAATTTTCATGTTTAAAAAATAATAATATTGATGTCAAAAAAATAGTTTTTCAAGGGTAGGCCTACGTAGTGATGGGAATTTTCAGAAACAAATGAATGAATAAAAAAATTAATTTGAACGTGAACTTTGTTTAGCATAGGCCTCAGTTTGTACAGGCCTTCATGGAAATCGTAGTAGGTAGGTACCGTAGCCTAAATGTGAAGACAATATAGCATCTAGGCCTACTGCCATAGCCAACATGACATCGGTTTAATTGTAATGTTTTGACTTAATTTTGTAGGCCTATACCATAGGGCCAATACTGATCACTGACTCACTGTATCAGTCACCCCAACATACCACGGCAAGTGTCATTTATTATTATAGGCCTATATTTAATAAATAATAAACTGCACCTTAAATACCTAGGGCCTACTATAAAAAGACATATAATGGTCTATCTATAGGCCTTCTATAGGCTTCCGCTTATTGATAAATAAACAAAAATAAAACATTGAAAATTTTAATTGAACATTTCCAAGTTTCGATGAAATGTTAACATCCCATCACAAGCCGAGGCCGCGCACAAGCCCTACGTCTGTCCATTTTAATATCATGTTCACAGTTTCCCCTACCTACGTACAAAATTTCACAATCGGTAGGCCTAGGCATTTGTTTACATGGGAATATAGGCAGTGACCATAGGAATAAAACTTATGGAAGACTGGTAGGCCTCCATGGGAGATCACTCCCTAAAAGTCAGTAGCCCTAGTACAGCACCTATGATAAATATTATTATTTTCTACTGACAAGTGATGGCATACGTAGGCCATAAATATAGTTGTTTCCGTCAACATTGCTGCTTTGTAGTGAAAATCTACTATACACAGCCCAAATTAGACGGTTCAATATTTTGTTGATTTAAAAAACATAACACTTGTGGTGTGTGTGCCTACTGCTATTTAGGGAATATTGTGGGCTAGGTTACTTATACTGCCAGCCAGATTGCTTTTGCCCAACATTTTAATACAGAAAAACTTAAAGACTAGGGCCTACATAGCCTACAAGTCAACAATGCAATGTTTACTAATTATGTAGGTAGGCCCTAATGGTACCATAGAAGACCTTACTACTGTAGGCCTATAAGAAGCACCAAACAAGAATTAGGACTTGCAAATTAGTTTTTTTTAAGCTGCATGTTTTATTTATTTATGTTTATTTAAGTAAGCCTTCTACAGTGTTCACTCATATGCATGTTATATAGACATGCGAGTATTTGATGTTATACCGTTATTAAAATTGTTCAGACGCAGAGCCTAGAGTAAAACTACGTAAAAGCTAAGTCTCGCTTTCAAGTAGACGTGCGAATTGGAGCGAATCTGTTTTAGACCAACGCGACCAACGAACATTATTGTTTAAAGACTCTGAACAAAGTAGGAGCCTAAGCGTCTGAAAATAACTATCCCAACACTAAAATTTGAACTTTGTTAAGCATAGGCCTACTGGCCTAGGTATTTACAAACTACAATCTTTCAAGTTATAATGTAGGCCTACCTTAGGCTACCCACACCACATGGAAAGATCTCATTAAATGCACGTAGACTATGCAGCATATGTTGCCTCAGCATGTTGCCACACAGCATACATGAATAAAAACATTCTTAATGTTTTCCTTAAAGGCAGAGTTGTGTAGGGCTTACTAGTAGGCTATAATACAAATACTTAATATCCAACACATACATGTGTTGGATACTATAATATGCCTAGGTAGGCTACCGTAGGCCTACCGAGTACGTTGAAAATTACAATTTAGGACTAGGCCTACTGGTAGGCCTAAGACTTAAGAACGACACACATGTGTATTATTAATTTTTTAAATATAATGGTGTTAGCCTACTAATTAGGGTGACTGCTTACTAAGTGACATAACCAGCACTTTCTGATCAAAGAACTTCCAAATGTCCTCTTTTTTAACTTGAACGCAAAGTTGTTGGGCCTTGATTTATGATTTTTTAAATTTTACATGGTGGTTACCACCAATGAGCTGAGCTGAGAACACACTTTCATTTTTTTTTGTGATGAACCGTTTTCGAGCCACGATTTATCGAAGTTCGTCTTTTTACGAGAAATCGACCGTCGCAGAGGATAGCGATTATTGCTGCCATTTGAAAACTAAGCGAGATATCAAGATGGAAATACTTGCAATACATTATGTGAACCATGCTCTAGCATAATACTATGACACATGTGGATATACTTTTATTAATTAATAGGGCACAAAATATCAGATTTAGGCCTACTGGTCAAAATTGCATTTGTTGCCATATTCACATCAAGTTTTTACAAGGAAGGGTAAAAAAAAAACAGAAACAACTATTTAAGGTCATTTACTAGGCCTACACATGTGCCCCTATCTAAAAACATTCTGTTGTTGTTGTTTTTTCAAACCCTTCAATGAAAAAAATAATATTGAAAATGTGAAAAACTCGAAATTTGCCATTTTGGATGCCATTTTTCACCAAAAGGGCATGTAGCCTACTACTTACAAATTTCAAATGGTGATTTCCAGAATCACTGGACATTCATCTTAAACACCTGAAAGTTTTGTTTTGTTTTTTTGAGGGGTGTAGAAAACTAGAAATGCTGAGCTGAATTTTTTAATACCTAATAGCCAGGCATAACAAATTTGTAATCATACAATATATCGAATTAAAGGCTTAAGGCCGATGCACAATTGCCCGGTAACGAGAACGGGAACGACAACGAGAACGGGAAGACGCTAACGTTAAGGGCTTCGATGCACAATAGCACGTGAAGAAAACCGACGGGAACAAATCAAATAATAAGTGTGTTAATTATATTTTGTTATTTTGTTATTCCGCTCATGTTTATTTAATTTATTTCGCATATTACTCGCGTATAAACCATCAATCAGCTGATAAAATAGTGTCAGGCCGTGGACATCTTGATTCTGATTGGTTCCGGTACCGGTAAGACACTGGACGGAAACGTTACGGAAAGTTTAAACTTGGTGATGTTCCCGTTGTCGTTGCCGGGATACGGGAACGACCGGCAACGGGAATCTTTATTGTGCATCGTGTCGTTTAAGTTAACGTGTGATTTAACTTTCTTCGCCCGTTCTCGTTCTCGTTACCGGGCAATTGTGCATCGGCCTTAATAGTCGGACAATATATTTAGTAGGCCTATTTAGTTCCTCACATTTTTTTCTAATGGTAGGAGTGCACATTTAACTCCAAACTGAGTTGAATCAATTGTAGGCCTATATATGTCTGTGTTAACTTCTTCAATTACTACTATGTTGTGGAAATGTCCGGGAAATTGTTAATTCAAGAGGTGAAAAGTTTGGCCTTGGGTGTAGGCCTAGGCCTAAGTGGATGACAGTGACTTCTACAAGGCCTCTGGCATAGGCCTAATGCAATTCTTGGCCAATCAAACGTGTAGGCCTAGCCTACTTAGGCGGTTAGGCCCCATTGAGGCTGCGTTCCAATGCTTCATTTTCACGCTAGTGTACTAGCGTAGTGGACTCATTTACCGGAAGTGAAGTCTATAGCAGGCGACCAAAGCTCCGATTTGGCTAGCAGGCTAGCAAACAGCAGACAGCAGGCGAAAGTATACACTACGAAGCCTACTAGCCTGCTAGCAAAATGGCGACCAGTAATTTCGCAGCCACAAACCTACAACTAGAAGCTACTTATGGAGTTAAAGTGTTATGAATTGAAATTACGATAGTAAAATTGATTATAACAGCAAATACAAATACTTACATTCAGTCAAGCATTCTTTTCAATGGTTTCATGTGAAAAGTGAGGTTAGGGTTTGTTTATTGTTTATGTTTATTGTTAGGGTTGTTGATGACTTTTCTATCTGTTTAGGAAGCTGTGAGTAGCCACAGTAGGTAGACTTCAAAAGTGTATGCCCAAAGGTGTAAGTAGGTAGCAGTTAGCAGGCTAGTGGCTAGACGGTAGTGGCTAGCAGGGCAAAGAAGCATTTGGAACGCAGCCTGATCAAACTGCTAGGCCTAGGCCTAGGCGGAGGCCTACCACTTGACACCAAGCCTAGGGTAGAGGTGTGAGTACAAAAAATCTAGTGTCAAAACTTAAAACTAGGTAGGACGAAGGCCTAGGCCTAGGCCCTAGCCAAAGGGATTTCAAATACACAAAGCCCTCTAGGCCCTAGGCTAGGGGCTAGGCCTAGCTAGTGCAGCCTAAAGAATATGCCTAGGTAGGCCCTAGCCCCTAGGGTCCATGTGATCTCGTTCATAACATTATAAGTAGGACTTAGGGCTAAAAGGATATTAAATACACAAAGGGAAGGCCTAGGCCTACCATAGCTGAATAAATAATTGAAATATGAAATGAAAATCATAAAATGCTGCGGGTAGGCCTAGGGCTAGCTAGGCCTAGACTTGCTGCTTTAGCCATAGGCTAGGCTCAGAGCTTTTCTAATAATTGTGACCATGGCATAATATAATTTTGTTACGTTTGTTTTATCGTTTTACGTAGGCCTACCTTTTGATTTCTTCAAAGTAAATTGACTTCAATGCTGTGTTCACGGTTGACCAGCAGCTTCGCATCTTCTGTTTACAACGGCAACCACCAAACCACCACTTGAGTCATTGAGTGACTTCTGTTGTGCATTAATTTTGGATAACTAAAAATCTATTATTCTACTTATAAAACTAGTGTTAAGTAAATCTATTATTATTTTTGTAATAATATAAAATATTTTTAATTCAAATTTAAAAGCTTGCTAATTACGGTTGAATTTTTAAATGCGTCATTTCACTAGCAAATTTAAAGTGATGTAATCCCATTGGTTCTAGTTTCAAAGACAGGGTTTAGTGGGTAATTCAAATGAGAGAGAGCTAAAATAATGGTTTGTGATTGAAAAATATTTAAAATGTAGGTAATTAAAATTATAATCTCATGGAATTGCTTTATTATAAAAGAAACATTTGACTTGTTAGTGACTGTGAGTTTAATATGAGCTGTATTTCATGGGGCTCATGAGGAGATTTTCAATTATATTTTCTTTTATATTATAATATTACTTGCCAAGTCAAATAAACATTTTGCTAATCAATACAAGAATACAACATGGTTTTACCGTTTTCCGGTCGGTTGAAAAACTTTGAGAAATGTATTACAAAAATATAATTTGTAAAAGAAACGAATGATAATAAAAGAAGCTGATACAATATTTTTTGGGTTACATATTCTAAGAATAATATAACTAAAACTAGGATAAGCCATTTAAAGAAATTAATTCAACAAGTCTTCCGTCTGTTACGCTATTGGCTAATGGCTGCATGACGTGTAGCGGCCAGTTTAAAATATGTATGTGGAGCAAGAAAATATACATCAAGAACACATTATTATATAACATTTTCCTGCATAGCAACAACAAACAATATAATTGAAAACAAAAAAATGAAAAATCATGCCAATAAAATTGCGAAAATCAATAATCTCGAATCAAATTACAAAAAGCATACAGCAGAAAATAAAATTCGATTCTGATTAGTGGCCCAGATATAGTATCGTAAACGCCTCTGGAAATGGGATCGAAATCGAAGCGAGAATTTAATATTTAATAGTGGAAATAAAACACAATAACACGTCCTGTGCATTTTATGTATGAGTCATCAAATTAATAACGATGCTTGCTATTTTATGCTCATCGGTAAAGGCACTGATTTGGTGCCAAACAAGCATTGGGTCGGCATCTATAAGTAAATGGTTAATGGGTTGGTACCAAAACAGTGCCTGTTTGGTACTGGCAAACTTATAGGCTTAAAGCCAAATAAATACGTCAAAATAATAATAATAACATCTATGTATGTGTGGTAACAATGAATAAAAGTGATTATATCAGGCAGAAACGCCTTTACAATGCAATAAGGATTGGTGCCAATTTGGTGCCAAACTGATGCTGGCCACTAATACAACTTATGTCTGTTACGCTGCTAATAGCTGCATTACGTGTAGCGGACAATTAAAAATGTGTATGTGCATAGCAAAAAATATGATTTTTACTTTAAAATGTCTTAGCATTTCCTGCATAGCTGGTTGAAATGAATGATTTTTTGCGGTTTATTTACGGACGAGCTGTTTCAGTAATTAATGGTTAAGCAATAAGCATAGAAAATCAGCCCTTATATTTAAAGATTTTCGCATTCGTGATTTATATTACAGTCATACTGAAAGTGCAGTGTTTCTTGAAGCACAGTGTGACGCCATGTTATCAACACTTTTTCTTTAAATAATTACTATAAGAAGCGATCGCTCTCAGTTTCATACATAGAAAATTCGTTCATTTTAAAGATTCTGACAAAAGTGTAAAGTGCAAAATATATCAGAATAATAAGCATGCTGTTTCAATAACCAAAATACAATGGCGACAGTTGTAAAACGTTTTTTTCCAATAAGTGAAAAAGAAAGGCAGAAATGAAATTTAAAACTCAAGTCAAATTACAACCAAAATAATTATCATTAAAAACAAAACAAAAATAATCCTGTCAGTAACATTGCAAAAATCAATACGCTCGAATCAAATCACAAAAAGCACACAGCAGAATATAAAATTCGATTCTGATTAGTGGCCCGGATATTATTGTAAATGCCTCTGGAAATTGCATCGAAATCAAAGTAAGAATTTAATATTTAAAAGTGGAAATAAAACAAAATATGCAATAACCTGTTTATTTTATGTATGGGTCATCGCAAACCAATAACAAAAAAATGCTTGCCTTTTTATGCTCATCGGTAAAGGCACTGATTTGGTGCCAAACTGGCATTGGATCGTCATCTATAAGTAAGTGGTTAATGGGTTTGGTACCAAAACAGTGCCTGTTTGGTGCTGGCCAACTTATAGGCTTAAAGCCAAATACATACGACAAAATAATAATAATAATAATAATAATAATAATAATATTAATAATAATAACAAATATTATTATTATTTTCGTTTTTCGTTTCGTCGTTCGTCGTCGTTCGTTTTTTTCGTTTTCGTAAAGGATTGCCCGACTGGGGACCCAGTCGGGGCAAACTTTTACAACAACTGCTATGAATCAATAACTATGTCCTTAAAGCGGGCTTATGCTTAAAAACCTTATATTCATAATTATTATAATACTAATAAATATGTCTATGTATGTGTGGTAACAATGAATCAAAGTGATTATAACAGGCAGAAACGCGCTACAATGCAGTCAGGATTGGTGCCAATTTGGTGCCAAACTAATGCTGGCCACTAATACAACTCTGTCTGTTACACTGCTAATGGCTGCATTACGTGTAGCAGCCAATTAAAAATATGTATGTGCATGGAGAAAAAAAACTTCTTATTTTAAAATGTCTTAACATTTCTTGATGCATAGCTGGTTGAAATGAATAATTTTTTGACGACATGTTATCAACACTTTTCCTTTAACGATAAACTATAAGAAGCGATTAATCGCTCTCTGCAGTTTCATTGAAAATTCGTTAATTTTAAAGATGCAGACAAAAGTGTAGAGTTCAAAATTATAAGAATAATAAACATGCTGTTTTAACAACCAAAATACAATGGCGACAGTTGTTGTAAACAGTTTTTTTCAAATAATTGCTAGAAAGAAAAAAAAACAAAAATAGAAAGAAATGAAATTTAAAACTCAACTGAAATAACAATCAAGAATAATTATCATTGACACCAAAAAAATAAAAAATCATCTCAATAAAATTGCAAAAATCATTAAGCTCGAATTAAATCACAAAAAACATACAACAGAATGTAAAATTCAATTCTGATTAGTGACCGGGCCAGATATAGAATTGTAAATGCCTCTGGAAATTGCATCGGAATCGGAGAAAGAATTAAATGTATATATGTATATAACACAACCTGTGCATTTTATGTATGGGTCATCAAATTAATAACAATGCTTGCTATTTTATGCTCATCGGTAAAAACACTGATTTGGTGCCCAAACAAGCATTGGGTCGGAAGCTATGTGGTAGTTAGTGGGCTGGTACCAAAAGAGTGCCTGTTTGGTACAGGCCAACTTATGGTCTTAAAAGTCAAGTAAATACGGTAAAAAAGGGAAATAATATGTTATTTATATTACAATACTATGTAACAACAAATTAAAGTGGTTTTATCAGGCAGAAACGCATATACAATACAGTACAAATTGGTGCAAATTTGGTGCCAAACTGATGCTGGCCAATACGTCTCAAAATGGCCGGCAATGGCCGACACCGACTGGGCACCAAACCGGCACTGACCGCCCGGTGGCCGGCAGTGGCCGGCAGTGCAGGCACTGGGCCGGCAGCCGGCCGCAACGTCCATGTTTGCTGGGATGTTTGAAAAGTGATCCACTCCTGGCAGATATATGTTTGATAAGTGATCCACTCCTGGCAGATATATGTTTGATAAGTGATCCACTTCTGGTAGATATATGTTTGATAAGTGATCCACTTCTGGCAGATATACGTTTGATAAGTGATCCACTCCTGGCAGATATATGTTTGATAAGTGATCCACTTCTGGCAGATAAATGTTTGATAAGTGATCCACTTCTGGCAGATATATGTTTGATAAGTGATCCACTTCTGGCAGATATATGTTTGATAAGTGATTCACTCCTGGCAGATATATGTTTGATAAGTGATCCACTCATGGCAGATATATGTTTGATAAGTGATTTACTCCTGGCAGATATATGTTTGATAAGTGATCCACTCCTGGCAGATATATGTTTGATAAGTGATCCACTCCTGGCAGATATATGTTTGATAAGTGATCCACTCCTGGCAGATATATGTTTGATAAGTGATCCACTCCTGGCAGATATATGTTTGATAAGTGATCCACTCCTGGCAGATATATGAAAACATTAAAAAAAAACTCAACTCATATCATCAACTTTCATAATCACATGCGGCGCAATATCACCTTAACGGTTGAAGCGCCCTAGTGTCTCACGTCGCCGTCAATGAGACTTTTCCTCACTACGTGGGCCGGGTTCGAGCTTGTTGTTGTTCGCCAGTTATCGGAGTCAGACATAGGCAAATAATTATACACCCATAGCTCGTGATATAAGCTTACAACTAATATTTTATTTAGAACAACTTATCTCTTTTTCATCTCTTCCACAGACGTCAAAACACAACATTCTAATACAACATCAAGTCTCTCGAAATATTTTTTTTGTGTAAACAAGGTACTTCTGTTGGCCACACTTCTCTGCACTATCGTCTATTATCATCCTCATTTAATTAAGAATTCTGTTTTTTTTTAGTTTAAAAAGCAGGTATAGCAGTTTGTGTCATAGAGCTTTTAGCTCTTACTAAGCCTGCTTAATAAAGCCTTAGTAATATTTGCATATTTTATGTAGTTCTACCTGAGTCCACACTCTAGCGTTAGTCCGTAACTATACGAATTATTGTACCACAGAAATTGTTAAATAAATAATATTAATTATAAGGAATCCAACATTGCACAGGCGGTGTCAGGTTGAAGCGCTCTAGTTTCTCACTTCGTCGTTTATTTGAAGTACTGTGTGTCATCAGGCTATTTGAATGTGCCGCCTCACGGCTTTGAATAATGAGCCACCTCACGGCTACCTAGAAGAATACTATATGTCACAAAGGCGGTGCATAAGCAGACGAATAAATGGCCGTCCAAAGTGATTCAGTTTTCTAAAACATACTCACCTTTATCCTCGATCATCCGAACAATCCTAATGCCAAAGTGGTAAAACATGGTGACAGCGGTCGGATAAGGAAATAAGGGAAATATTAAATATATTTCAAAGTATTCTGTTACATATATAAGTAAATATGGCAGAACCAAACCAGACGCCCGGTGTGCAGAACGAAAGCACATGGCGGGTCCAAGTGGACCCACCTCAAATCTTTTCTTTTCAACCCCACGAATGGCCTTCGTGGAGGAAAAGATTTGAGCGATTTAGGACGTGTTCTGGACTAGAATCTGTGACTTCAAAGAGGCAAGTAAACACTCTTATATACACAATGGGTGATCGAGCAGAGGAGATCCTAACCTCTTTCAATCTTGCTCGGGAGGAGGAAGATGACTATGATGTTGTAGTACAAAAGTTCGAGAATTATTTCATTCCTATGAGAAATAAGATATATGAAAGGGCATGTTTTCTACGGCGAAAACAACAACCAGGTGAGTCAATCGACACCTATACAACATCACTTCACACTCTATCTAAGACATGTGAATGGGGCAATCTAGCAGACGAAATGAAGTTGATGGCTCTCATAGTAGGCATGTGCGACCAGAGACTAAGCGACAAACTGCAATTAGATCCCAAGCTCACTTTTGATAAGGCCCTCACCCAAGTTCGGTTATCAGAGGAAATAGCTAGGCAAAGGTTAGTACTACATTCTGATCCTAGTAGGCCTAGTGCTAGTAAACCCAACCTTACCCTGGATGAATGCAATAGTAGGCCTAAGCATTCCACCTTTAAGAAGAAAGAAACTTCAAAGTATAAAACGATAACAAAGGTAAGAAGTCCACAGGGGGGTATCAAAATGTAAATAACAAGGTTACAAACTGTAGATGGTGTGGCTACAGCCAAACCATGCCGATAACCGAGGCTCATGCCCAGCAAAGGATGCCAAATGCAACAACTGCGGCATACAGGGCCACTTCGCTAAGGTTTGTCGTCGTAAGAAAGTCGCAGAGGTCCTAGACACAACCAGGCTGACTGTGTCTTTATCGGAAGCATAAAATCATCGGGATCAAAACCATGGATGGTTACAATCAACGTCCCCGGTAAGGAAGTAGACTTAAGGTTGACACTGGAGCAGATGTGACGGTTTTACCAGCTACTGAACAGGTAATCGAGAATATCGCACTTACAAAACCAACCAAAATACTCTGTGGGCCAGATAAAAGACCACTGGATGTTATTGGGTTGGCAAAGTGAATCTCAAGTTCAGAGGAACAGTATCCACTGAAACCGTGTATGTAGTGCAAGGCCTAGATACTCCACTTCTAGGTAGACCAGCTATTACTAGCCTAAAAATCCTAGGACTAGACCAATCTATCGATCCAATCGTAACTACGTCCAAGAAACAAATTGGAAACAAGAATTCAAAATCTCTTCACTGGTTTCAGAACCATCCCAGGAAACTACAAAATCAATGCAGATCCTGGAGCGACTCCAAAAGCCATCTTCACTCCTAGCTCAGTAGCCCTGCCATTGTTAGGCACTGTAAAAAAGGACTAGATAACATGGTTTAAAAATAGAGTCATAGCCGAAGTAGAAGAGGCAACCGATTGGTGTGCACCAATGGTGGTAGTGCCAAAGCCAGCAGGTGGTGTCCGAATATGCGTAGATCTTACTCACCTTAATCGTAGTGTGAAACGGGAAATACATCCAATCCCTAAGGTAGAGCATACACTAGGAAAACTTGCTGGAGCTAAGGTATTCTCAAAACTAGACGCAAATGCGGGTTTTTCTGGCAGGTTCCGTTGGACCCAGAATCTCAGCATCTCACGACATTCCTCTCGCCATTCGGAGATTTAAATTCCTAAAACTTCCATTCGGTATCTCGTCGGCCCCAGAACACTTTCAGAGAAAGATGAACATTATACTCCAAGGTCTAGAAGGAGTAGAGATCCACATGGATGACATAATCGTGTGGGGAGACAGCCAAGAAGAACATGATCGCCGTCTTCGAGCTGTACTAGAGAGATTAGAAAAGATCGGAATGACACTCAACGAGAAGAAAACGGTGTTTTCCGTTGACAAAATCACCTTCCTAGGTCACAAGGTCAGTGCCGAGGGTATTGCGCCGGACGAGAAGAAAATATCTGCGATTGTGAACATGGAAGCACCATCGAACGTCACAGAAGTCCAGCGTTTTTCTGGAATGGTTAACTTTCTCGGGAAATACATTCCTCGGAAAGCAGAGATCCTCGAGCCTATAAACAGTCTACTCTCAACAAAAACTCATTGGATATGGGGCCCACATCAAGAGGAAGCCTTCAAGAAGATCAAGACTTTGTTAACCAGTGCACCAATACTAGCATTGTACGACCCAACAAAACAACTATTGTTTCGGCGGATGCGTCGTCATACGGGTTGGGCGGGGTCTTATTACAAGAACAAGATGATGGGAAGAAGAGACCAATAGCATATGTGTCAAGATCCTTATCGGCTGCCGAGAAAAATTATGCGAATATCGAACGGGAGGCATTGGCATTGACGTGGTCTTGCGAAAGACTAAAGGGACTTCATAACCGGGATGCCCATTCTCTATTGAGACTGACCACAAACCCCTAGTCCCTTTGTTTACTTCCAAGAACTTTGATGAGATGTCCCCGAGACTACAAAGATTCCGAATGCGGATGATGAGATACAGCTACAAATCTTCTATTCTCCCGGAAAAGATCTAGTCGTCGCAGATACGCTCTCAAGAAAGCCACTTCCATGCGAAGAAACAAATGAATTAGAAGAGGAAATGTCCGCGTACATACATTTGGTGAACAGCAACATCCCAGTCACAGACACATATTTGGCAAAGATAATAGAAGAACAAAATCAAGATCCAATATGCACAGCACTCGTAGAATATACTACTAAAGGGTGGCCCTCAAAGAATAAAGTAGTACCCAAACTACAGGCTTACTGGTCCGTTAAGGATGAGCTTTCAATTAACGATAGTTTTGTTAATGAGAGGCACTCGTCTTATAATCCCGGAATCCCTCCAAAAACAAGTATTGGAGAAAATCCACGAAGGCCACCAAGGAATAACAAAGTGTCGTGCAAGGGCTCGTGAAGCAGTGTGGTGGCCAGGAATATCCACTCAAATTGAATTTGCAGTCAGATCATGCCCACAGTGCATTCAACATTCCAGTAACAGTCATGAGCCAATGATTGCTTCAGAGTTTCCTTCAAGGGCCTGGCAGATTGTTGCCATGGACCTATTCAAGTTAGAACAACAGTGGTACCGTCGTCGTAACCGACTATTACTCCCGGTACTTTCGAGATCGCTGAGCTCTCAAGTCTCAAATCAAGGGCAATAATCAACCATTGCAAGTCAATATTTTCACGCCACGGTATACCAGAAACGGTCCGAAGTGACAATGGACCCCAGTTTGGCACTTTAGACTTCTCTGAGTTTAAACAGTTCTCCGAATCTTACGGGTTCAAGTTGATAACCAGTATCCGAAGTACAGCCAAAGCAATGGATTTGCTGAAGCAGCGGTGAAAATAGCGAAACTACGATTGAAAAATCGGAAGATCCATTCCTAGCTCTTTTGGCCTATAGAACAACACCTTTAGCTAACGGGTTAAGCCCAGCCGAGCTTCTCATGAATAGAAAACTACGTTTCTACACTACCTTTGTCTCCACAACAACTGGACAAATACCGGACAAGTCGAATCTTCGGAGGAAGGAAGAGATAATAAAAGCAAAACAAAAGTCAAATTATGATCGAAGACACCGATGCCATACTCTATCGCCATTAAAACCAGGTGATGCTGTATGGATAATTGACATGCGGACACACGGAAGAGTTCTTCACTGTGCTACCGAACCAAGGTCATATGTAGTCCAGACCAATCGTGGAGCAGTCAGGAGAAACCGATGGCACCTAATACCAGAGCCATACTTCCACAGCGACGGAGAAGAAGGAGAGGAAAGCTTCGAGCCGAGTAATACCCAGACGGAGGACTCGCACGAAGAGATAGCACCCCCGGAGCCAGTTGCAGTAGCCAGCCCCTCCTACAGAAGCTCTCAAACAACTGTCTGTGGTCCTCAGCCATACCATGGTGGTCCGTATCAAACGAAGAGCGGGAGGAGAATCCGTCCTCCTATGAAGTTAGATTTATAAGAGCATAATCCTCCAGTAGATAGTTTCATTGTCATATGTAATAAAATTCTCTTCCAGAATAAAAGCATATTAAAGTTCATACTTAAGAGGAGGATGTGTCATTAGGCTATTCGAATGTGCCGCCTCACGGCTTTGAATAATGAGCCACCTCACGGCTACCTAGAAGGACACTATATGTCACAAAGGCGGTGTATAAGCAGACGAATAAATGGCCGTCCAAAAGTGATTCAGTTTTCTAAAACATACTCACCTTTATCCTCGATCATCCGAACAATCCTAATACCAAAGTGGTAAAACAAAAATGATAACATTTCAATGATTTGATGCTCCTAAATATTAACATCATTTGATTTGTTAACGTTGGTAAAGTATTTAAAGATCATGTTAACCAACAATGCAAAAACTAACTTTGCATTTGCAATTTTTAAAAAATTAAAATCATTACTTCGTTAACATACTAACTATGGGACACTTCTTTTATAAGTCATTAAATGTAAATGAATGTTTTAAAATACCACAAGAAAATAACCAAACAAGGTAATGTCTGTTGTGTGTAAATTGTCAACGTTGGCGTGCTGATGCTTGACCTTGACGGGTGACAGCTTATCTGAGACCACGCCCCCACGGCAACATTTCTAACTACGTTGAGTGTGAGAAAGGTCGAAAGTTCAAACATTTTTGTGACGTGACGAAACAAAACACAACCAGACGTCTGCACTTGTAAACAAAGGTTCGAGTCGAGGTAAACGTAGGGAAAGTTACTTCTCTTCCCACACACACCCACCACACAAGAATAATGATGACGACTAGATACCACCTTCACAGTTGAAGTATTTTGTCATTACGGGAAACAGCGGCCTTGGCGAAAGATGCTAGGCCTAGCCTGAACGAGATGGCTAGCATTGAAGACCTGGGCCTACCTACTTTTGCTGAATTCTTACGATGGAGGAAGATGAGTTGGACCCCAGAATCCAGGTCGGTGAAAATATGAACTTATTTTTTCTTGGGACATGGTCAAGGCCAAACGAAGGCCGGAAGCCGCAGAGGCTCGTGTCTAGACTTGACCACCTAGCCCCAGGCCTAGGGCTAGGGCCTCCTTATCAGACATTCCTAGGCTTAGCATTAAGGACATTAGGGGGCTTCGACCCTGGAGCTTCAGGATAAAGTGCTGTCAGGCTTTCATAGCAAAGGCCCAGTATTGACCTGAGGAACGCGTTCCTAGTAACGCGTTCCCGGGAACGCGTTACTTTTTCAGGAACTTTTGTGGGAACACGTTCCTTTTCTTAGATCAGGAACTTGCAACGTCAAAGTTACTTTTTCGCGGGAACTTGGAACGAATTTAACGTTCCTTTACAAGTTCCTTTCGCAGTCGTAATCCCGTCGAATTCCAGTAGGCCCTACCTGATATCGTAAATTGCAGTATGAAAAATATCAATGTGACATCTTGTGTTTTTGAAAATGGCGCCACCCTCAAAGGATGGCCTGGGACTCACTTTAATAAATAAGAGTTATGATAAATTAACTCATTTTGCACATTTAGCCCTATTGTTGTTTAAATCAGTGATGGTATAAGGAACGTGAAAGGAACTAAGTTCCTTTTGAGGAACGAGGAACGTCTCAGTTCCTTTTTAGGCAGAAGTAATTTAACTTTTCAAAGTTCCTTTTTTTGGGGGAACGTGCCCAAGACTGCAAAAGCCCTACCTGGCCTAGGCTACAACTTCAACAAACAAAGATAGGCCCTAGCTAGTCATATTCATTGCCTAGCCCTGCACAGCACAACAAACATTGGCCTAGGCTATTCGGTACTTCTTCGGGTTCAGGGGCCCCAACTTGGTTTTCATGCTTATTTCATGCTTTTTAGAATCACTTAAAACTATTATTTGTAGGCCTACCTACAAAAACTATAACGTTGTTGTGAACTGGTGTGAAAACCTCACCACGGCGCTTCGCGTCCCCCCGCCCCCCCCCCGACGTAGTCTTTTCCCAGCAAGAATCGTTTTGGGGCTCCTGATCCGAAGAAGTGGCTATTCTACGCCATGCCTAGGCCCTATCTAGGTCCGACTTGAGGTCTAGACTAGGCCCAAGGCATACTCCGTCTTTTTGCCCCAAGTGCCATTGAGGTCCGAGTCCTAGGCTCCTTATAAAAGAGCCTCAGCAAACTAGCCTAGCTAGTCTTAGAGAGTGACTCATAACCAGCTCTGAGCTTTGTAATTAGCCTACTAGGCCCAACCACCACCAGGTTGAAAACAACTTCTTCTCAACTAGGTCTAGCCTAGTTTGTCCAGCAGTTGATTTGGGTTGTAGGGGCACAAGCGCTTGATGAACTAGGCCTAGATGACACGGGTGATCACTGATCAGCATGTGCAGACATTCGTTCTAAAACTGGTCTAGTCCTAGCCTAGGCCTATGCAGAACTTGTAAAGATAGATGATCATGAATGGTTTTTCATAGATCTAGCCTAGGCTACTTAGGTACCCTTGAAAAGACAAGCTCATTTTGAGGGAAGCCAAGAAACAGATTGAAGGAAACCATTGCAGGAGACTTAGGCTACTGGGAAGAGGAGAGAGCGAGGAGGAACTGAAAGAGATGCTGATTTTGGGAGGGTAGAAAGAAGCGGAAAATTTTGGTAGCAATTTGTGGTCAAGCGCGGTAATTCTACCCTGTATTTAAGTTCAAAAATGTATTGTTTACTAAAATACTATTTAAAGATTCAATATTGATAACATGACAGGTGTTTCTGCCACACTTAGGCCCCTATATTAGGGGAAACTTCTTCGGTTCATGGGCCCCAAAAACAACAATTTATTTTTGACATTAAATAAACTACAAAACCTTTGTTTCTATTTTAAATATAAAGGACTTTCAACAGAAAAGGAGTTATGCCAAAAATAGAAATGTTAAAGGTTTTGTAGGTCTAATAGGCCTAATAGTTTTACGTGATACCGAACCGTACTAAAAAGCATGAAAAAGTTGTTGTTTTTGAGGCCCATGAACTGAAGAAGTTCCTATTTGGCCTAGGACCTATATGGGGTAGAGATGTGGCATGGGCACCACTGGGAGGGAAGAGGGGCAGGGTCAACGATCCTCGTATGATCATCATCATTATCTGTTGGCTCGTGTAACTCTGCGTTGGGTCGGCATTGAAGACAGGTCTCTCACTCTTCTTCTGTCCTGCCACCACTCCTCACACACATTCCAGTCTCCTCCTCGCTGTGCCACATCTTTTCTCACACTATTCTGGCATTGTTGTTGTGGTCTGCCCCTTGTCTCCTATGTACCTGGAATTTCCAATTCCATCATCCTTCTCGGCAATCTCTCTCTCTTTCCATCCTTTTGACAAGTCAGAACCAGTTTAATCTCTCTAATTCGCTCTATTAAATTCCACACGCCTACTTGATCTCGGATATATCCTCATTCTGTATTCGGTCCCATCTGGTCTTACTCGAATGCTTCTCAAAACTTCATATCTACCCTACAGCTTGCACAAGGCTCTCATCCACTGTTGTCATATTTATGTCATCATTGGAACAAAGTAGGTCTGGCAGATGGTAACCTTGCACTTCTTTGATACTTCTCTGTTCCATATGAGGTCTCGAATAGATTGGAATAACCCAACAGATTGCTGCGTCCTTCTTCTTATCTCTGGTTGAATCTGTCCATCGCATGCCAGGCTACTATACTCCCCACATAGGCCTACTTAAAATTTTCCACTTGCTTTAAGATCTGTCCTAGTCCTAGTAGAATCCTGACATTCTTCGTTGTATTTCGTGTTGTCAGCATTGCTTCACTCTTGTCACTTCCAAACACCAGACCATATTCTCCTGCCACCGGCACTTCTTCGGTTGGTGCTAGTCAACTTTTTTTTTACGGGGGGGGGGGCGCAAAGCACGTATTTTTTAATAATAATAATATTTTAAAACATACGCGCTTCGCGCCCCCCTCCCCTCCTCCCCCTAACCTATATGCTTTTCCCAGTTGACTACGGACGTGTCTGATTGCTTGAAAAACGTGGCTCAGTCTCAATCTCGTTCTCAATTTGACGTCATCAATAATTGGTGACGTCAGAAGCAATGTACGAAGGGTCCCGATCGAGACTGAGAACGTGTATGAAACCTAGTAATGAAATAACCACACTCGTTTTCATTCTTATTCCGACCGAGACTGAGAATGAGAAAAAGAATGAGAACATAGTTCAGACACGTCCTAACACCAACCGAAGAAGTAGGCCTACCCTGCCACCACACTCCACACATCAACTTCGGATTGCACCTCCTATTCATCCTCCCCCCACACCAAAAGATCGTCTGCAAATAACATTATTTAAACAATGAACCATGGGCCTACAAAGTCCAACTCGCTACCTTCCCTTGGTTTGACCTGTGAGTAGGGGAGTAGTGTATTACCCAAAACTAAGGGCGAGCTCTGGCCGGTTGGGGTGCGTGTTGCAGAGCGAGCTCTCGCGCAACTTTTTATCACACCTTTCTTCATTCATACAGCCTTACTCATATTTATTTTCTTCCTTCACTTTTTTCTTCTCCATACTTGCCGGCCTCTCTGCAACTAGCACTCCCACCGTTCCCACCCAGTTTAACCCATCCTTTCCAACATCCTCACTCCTTCCCATTAACCCCCCGCATCTTCCCTTACTTTCCTCCCTTTGGAAAGAAGAAAACATGGTGGTAATCCACAATTATGGAAAAAGAAAATTTAGAAGATTCCAATACAATTGACATGGGCACTGATAACTCTACTGTTGAGTGCCCTAAAACAACATTAACTAACTAACTAACCATGGGCCTACTTCACACACACATAATAATATGCCTATAGGCCTAATAATATTATATATTACTGGCATGTCATTTTAATCATGTTGTTTCTCATACCGCCTTCTACCTATTCCTCGGTCACCTCTTACAAACTTAGCCTAGTAGTTTTCTCACTTTTTACACTTTTCCGCCCAGGCGCGTAGGAAGGGGGGGGGGGGAATGGGGGGAGGTCCCCCCCCCACTTTTTACCGTGACCCCCCCACTTCAGAATCTTAGAATTCAGTCTCGCCGTAAATACGCACGGAAACAAATTCTGAATAACGAATTTTCAATAAAAGTGATTTTTTTAATCCATTATACTTACTGATAATGACTTGTTTTGGCACGTCTGCAGTGTATTCTCCACTTCCCTTTCCCTTACCTTATACCTCCTTATAGAAATGACCAAAAATTTTGACAATCCTATTATTGTTCGACTTCGACGTGATCAATGATAAGCCTATGCCTATTCAATGGTTGTAGTATGCATGGTCTATCTCTTAACTATTCCAATTTTATTTATAGTTTTTACTGTACAAAAAATACATTAATTTGGTATTGCATTCAGCCCACGATTTTTTTCTAGAACGCACCAAACACACTCTAAAAACCTCATTTTCAAAATTTTCGCCTGCGGCGCTGTAGTTGGGGGGCTCCGCCCCCCAAACCCCCCGTACTTGGCAGCAGATTTGTTGTTCCCCCCCACTCGAAAAGGAGTTCCTACACGCCTGTTTCCGCCATAAGCTTTGTTATGGAACGTTCATTATGTGGTATTGGTACCAGTAGGTTTAGCCATTTAATACGGTACAGGGTACCATGGGCGCCGGCAGGAATTTTAGCAGGGGGGGGGCAACAACCACAATTTGTAGTTTCGTTGGGCAGGCACGGAGGGGTTTGGGGGGCGGAGCCCCCCAACAATAGCGCCGCAGGCGAAATTTTTGAAAATCAGGTTTTTAGAATGCATTTGGTGGGTTTTAGAAAAAAGTAGTGGGCTGAATACGATACCGAAATTAAGTAATTTTTGTGCAGTAGATACTAGAAAGTAAACAAAAAAACATTGTGTCTCAACTTTTATACGGTTACTAAAATGGGTTATAAGTTGAAAATGAAACACACGTTTTAAAAATAATGGCTATATTTTAATTGCATAAAATTATAATGAATGTGACTGTTTTGATCACATTTTCTTTTTTTACATAAACTGCAACTTGTAAGTTCTCTCCAGTTGCAATGCAATGTGGAATAAAAATATAAAACATAAACACGTTCTTAGAGGTCTACATCGACTAATAATATACTAGCCTACAAATCATAGAAACGATATCTTGTTACATTATTATTATTTATTTCAATAAATCATACACATAATATCACATAACATAAAATAAATGGAAAACGGGCGTGATTGACTAGACCCAAAAAGGAAAATGAGAAATTTCAATGCATTACTAATAGCCTACAAACATAAACACAAATTTCTATTTAAATAAAGAATAAATTATTGTAGGCCTACCGTGTTTTGGGAGTCTATTTACTAAACTCTAAACGACATGCTAAGTTTCATCTAATTATCACTTGTGCCGCTAGTACCAACTTAAAATACCGCCAAATTCAAAGGCAGCACCGGCACCGCTAACTTTGATGAAATAGCAAAAGAAAAATCTAGCAACACTCCGCTCCCGATCAGATCATTAAATATATTAATATTATTAATATTAATTTTCAATTGAATTTCGGTTTCACGAATACATTAATTTATATGTAATACACGCATATCGCCAGTTAAAATTTATTTTCCCTGAAATCCAGGGGGGGGCAAGCGCCCCCCCTTGCCCCCCCCCTCCCGGCGCCCATGCAGGGTACACACGTACAGGGTATTGTAACAACAGAATAAAGAACTACTACTACTACTACTACTACTACTTCTAACAAACTTTGTAGTTTTCACATTTTTTAGTTTTTACACTTTTCCACCATAAGTTTTATCATGGAACGTTCATTATGTGGTATTGGTACCAGTCGATTTAGCCATTTAGTACCCTAGGCCTAGAGAAGCGTACACACTCTATTATCATGAAGGTAATTTACTGTTGGTTGCAGACTTGTGACATGCTTTAACGCAAACGGTAGACTATGCAGGTTGATTAAGCTGTTCCAAACTATGGATTATGTATTTTAAATGGCTATTTTGCATTTTGTTTTCAATAGCCTACATTAATTATTGTTTTAACTTACTTTCTTTTCATTTTCCAGGTGGAATTAGAGAAGCTGAATTCTGCTACTGATGTCATCAACAAGCTTGAAATTGAGTTGGATGTAAGTTGCCCTGGGCACATTTTAGTTCAAGATGTAAAATTATTTATGCCATAAGTTATGGTCATTAGTTTTTTTAACACTGGGAAAAGATTGGCATAAAGTTCCAACTATGAGTGTTCGATAGAAGAGTTTTGTGTTTGAACACACATCTAAGCTATATTTTCATGGCCTAGGTAGGCCTACATGCACCTTACCTCTAATAAAGAAAAGCAAACTTCAAGTTAAGTGGTATGCCTGAACACATTCAATTCAATGTTAAAAGACCATACATATTGCTTGGTCCCCAAATCAAGTGAATTGACACGCAAATTCTGGACCACTTCTTGACATCCAATTTTCGGTTTTCACCCAAAAGTTTGAAACATTTGCTAATTGTTCACAAAGGATGCGCATATAGACCGGTCAGTGAACATTTCAACATTCAAATAATTGTCTCCTACAACGCTTAGGAAATTACTACAAAAAACTTGATTGTGTCCAATTTAAGTTTTAATTTCTAACAAATGTAAGCAATAGGCCTATTTTTAAAGTATGAATCTTATTGTGCCATACACACATTCCAAGTTGACATTCTGGTGTAAAGTAAACCACAAAGCTATAGCACACTTGCAAGATCTTCAACGTGATCCGGAATAAACCTCTGCATTCTGCATCGAAGCCTGGTTTGTCCGAGCTCATTTAACAGTCTTAGTTTTAAAATTATTTATTACGCTTTTAAGTTTTAAATGTAAATTGTAGAGCCGTCCGCGGTGGAACGCTGGTTCGAAGCGTATTGCTGTACGAGGACGTGGTTTTGAATCCCTTAGTTATGATTATAAGTAGCCTAGAGGTAATGTGAAATGGTGATATAAAAACCCAAATTTCATTTTTTAAACCAAATCTTTGTTATTTGCAATTTCACAAAAATTGACAAAAATGTTACTTTAAAAAAAATCCCCCCAAAAAATAAAAAAACGGGCCCCTTAAGTTAGGGATGACATTGATTCCAAAAAGTTAGAATCAATCATTGTGACCCAAGAATATATTCAGAATCGATTCCCAACAAAAAATAAAGATTTGCACGCACTGTATTTTGGTGGACTATTTCCGCTGAATCCATGATATACGCCGTTATTTTGGTGGTACGTGAAGCCCGTGACACCACGTAACGCTGTTGCGTTGTCGTCTGTTTACTGTGCCGCATGCGTAATGTTCGGTCTGGACCGGCACCTCCACCATCCCTGCATTTTGCGCACTAAAAGGTTTAATTTGGCAATTTTTTTTCTCGTTTTGACCAGTTTCATACTATTTTTGTTACTTTGCAAAATTTGCATTTTCAAAATGTGTTTTTTCAATTTGTAGGCCTAAATGATGTAATTCATCAACAATATTTCAATGTTACATTTAAGGCAATAAAATGGGACATTTAAAAAAAAATCGCAAATTTTGTTATCACCATTTTTCACCACTTCTACAGCTACTATAAGGCATGTTTTTTTTTAAATTGTTCTTCATCGTCATCTATCAACGCTCTCGAATAGCCTTGAAGTGCATTAATAATGAATTATGTGTTTAGCAACAAAAATCATTATATTGTAAAATGTAGGAACGTCAAAGGAGTTTACAATGTAATCACGGATTAGTAGCTTACGGTCCTACACTAAAGTTGACACACGGTTTAAATCTTAGGCTAATATCTTCTGTCTTACCGTACTGCAAATTTCACTTCAACGCGAGCTATTGTCTTGTTTGCAGGAGGCGAACACGACGTTTCGCATGCTGTTGAACGAGTGCACTCGCCGGCTGAAGGTTCACAGCTCCAAGCACGGCAGCGCGATAGAGAACGCTCGGCCGTACTACGAGGCTTTGGACATTGCGCGTCGTGCCCAGCAAGATTGCCAACAAGCAGCAGTCAGCTTCCAGAGGGCCAATGGTAGGTAGAGGCATTTGCAAGACTGTAGACCCTCCCAAAATCGGGCAAAATACTGTATTTACTCGATTATAGGCTGCCTTCGAGTAAAGGCCGCACCCTTATTTTGATTAATCAAATTTTAAAGAGTAGGTGTAATTACTATCAACAAATAGCTTCACTCAATAGCCGTACCCCGCTTTTTGAACTTGATCATTTTAAATATAGGCATACCCGAGGCCTATAGGCCTACTTGCATAAATAACAGTAAGCCATTGACAGCATATAATTACCTAAATTGCAACAAATCTTGAGTTTTGATTTCTAATTCCTCTAAATAAAAAGAATATTGACTTTACGAGTTCGGATGTTTTCAATCAGAAAAATCACAGTTTTTTTGTTTTTCAAAACAATCAAAACTCACCCCCTGTTTGTCTCTCCCCCCACCCTACTAGAAGTGCACGAAGCCGCCAAGGAGACTGTGGCTCTGGCCGAGAGTCGCTTCATGTCGCAACAGCCCGAGTGGCGGTTCGACTCGGCGTGGCAAGAGATGTTGAACCACGCCACCTTGAAGGTGCGCGACGCGGAGAAACAGCGCGCGGAGAGCTCGGCGTACCACGGCCTGGCCACCGCTCGCTACAAGGATGCGCAGGAGAAGGTGGGCGCATTTTGTAATTATTTTAATTATTATGTGGCTAATTTTGATTTTTCGAAATTGTATCTTTCGGATTTGATATGAGGTTTATTGAGTTTACATACGGCCCGGAGAGCTTACCCCGGGACACCGTGCCAAATGATCAAACAGTGCTCATTGTTTTCATGCAAAAATTTGGCACGTTGTGGGTGAAGAAGTCGCACGTCCGTTCCACTACAATGACCTACAAGTCAGGACCACATACCCCCTGGACTGGTGACAGGAGGCCACAGAGCAAAGACGACTTTCACGAACGCCAATGGCTATCATTTTGGATAGCTAGGAAGAAAAATGATTGAAGAATCAAGCTTTCGGCATAGGCCTAGGCAAAAAAAAATAAAATTAAAATTAATAATAATAATAATAATAATAATAATAATAATAATATAATAATAATAATAATAATAATAACAATAATAATATTTTAAACAATTCAGAAATTACAAAATCCGTCCTGATCGGGGTTCAAACCCGAGTCTCCCACATTCCAGGTAGGCGCCTTAGCCAACTAGACGACTGAGACAGTACTTCTGAATTGTAGTAACATTATAGAACTGAATGGATGGATCAATAAAGCCTCAAAAAACTGTTGCTGTTGAACTGACCGAACAAACATTATTAATAATGCCATTATCTTACGCAGGTATGAGCGAGGGTATATTTCTCGATTTGGATAGTCGGGAAACACTCCCGTAGGTGGAATTGTTAATATTTAATACAATTCAGAAATTTCAAAATCCATCCCGATCGGGGTTCGAACCCGAGTCTCCCACATTCCAGGTAGGCGTCTTAGCCAACTAGACCATCTATCTAGACTCCTCTGTTGTGTTGTGTTCCACTTGGAAAGTGTTAGTAGGTATAAGACTAAAAATGGCAATCCTGTTAGACCTAAAAACGACCTTGTTTTTACTAAACTCCTCACATTGTTACAACTTAAAAATTACCGAGAGAGAACTTTTATTTTTCAAGTAAAACAAAACTCTGTTGTACAAATACAATTGCCACAAGGACACAGAATAAAAATAACATACATTGATTAACAACAATTAAAAAAAGGTTTAAAATTTAATTACAAGTACAAGAAATGAGTAATAATAATTCAATTAAAAAATCACATGTTTAGATAGTGCTACAATTTTTTGTTGGATGAACTTTTAATCAGGGGTCGGCTTTCAATCGAACAAATACGGTTTTTGTTTAATTTTTCAAGAAAATCATTACATTTTAAGAGCCACAGTATGTTTAAACTAGGGATACACACAATAATTGACATTATCGTTCGATTATCAATAATGAATATAATTTCAATAATTGATAATCAAAATATCTAACAATAGGTCAATAGTGGCACGAACCAAAACTCTAAAGATGGAGATTATCTCACATTGTGCCATGCACTGACTGGGCTGATGGTGTCACACTCGAGATTATGGTAGGCCTATGTTTGGAAATGAGCTATCAGTCGATAACGGAAGCCAAGCACATGACATTCAAGACAGCGAGGCAGCTAGCGGAACGCGATTGTATTGTTTTGACTTACACTTGCCACACTTGAGGTTCCATTCCTCTTATATGCACAGGAACAGGCTTCAGGGCTTCACAAATTTTAAAAAATCTACTTGCCCAGCTGGGCAAGTGGCCCAAAATTTTAGTTGCCCAGACTCAATTCAAGGTTGACACAATAATTTTCTTTATTTTTACATATGTACGACAACTTTCTTTATTTTAACAATAGCCACGAGTCAATAACTTTACCGACTTTACGTACCCGCTTTTTATCATAGGCCTACTCTTAGTCATATTTTACTTTTTTGGCAGGTTCATTAGCTAGGCCTAGGCCCTAGCCTAGGCAATGATGGTCCTAGGCCTATCTCATCTTCGTTAATTGTGAGTGGCTAAAGCCGTAGGCCGAGACGTTGAAGCTAATCCACTAGGCCTACAGTTAAAAAAGTTCGGTAAATCCATTTAAGAATGGTTCAATATTACGCAATGGTTTTAAAGTGTCAAAAATGGTTTGAATTTCACGAAACAGGAGAAGGTAAACACGTCTCAGATCTCCATTTTTTCGACAGCTGTGAATAGACGTACTGAATTATGGGTAAAGTCGATAGGTCGATATCGATCGGAATGCGATTGTAGTGGTGCGTGGTACTGGTGCAGCCTGTGGCAAGTCTTGGAACTACATCAAGCATCTGTCGCCTGTCAATAAAGTAGGTTTCTACTTAGTGAAATCTTACGCGATTCGAGTTAGTTGCCCGTACAGGCAACTAACTATAAATTATGGTTGCCCGTGCCTGGAGTATTAGTTGCCTCGGGCAACTCGGGCATAGGAATTTTCGAGCCCTGCGCTTTGTTGGTGATATTATTGATAACATCGATTCGATAATGACATTACCATTTTCATAATCAATAATGAAAAAAGTATCGATGTGCATCCCTAGTTTAAAGTTAAACGTTCACTCATCCCTGGAAGCTTTCCTACAGGTGCAACTCCTGGAGCAGCGGCTACGTCGCAACGTTGCCAAGTCCCGGCCGTACTTCGAGGAGAAGCAACGTTGCAACGAGCAGCTCGCGGCTCAGAAGGAGTCGGTGGAAACACTCGCCGCCAAGGTGGCGCGCGTCAAGAGCGAGTACGCTGCCTCTCTGAGGAGACTAGAGGGAATCAGCGAAGAGATTCATCGCAGGAGGGGCAACGCGCAGATAGGTAATTTTAATAAATGTATTCCGCCATTCTCTATATAGGTGGTCTTGGTTAAAGTGGCACTCGCCGAGGGATCGCAGCACTGTCTCTCATGCACTATGGCCACCGGATCAACAAAAAGTAAATAAAACAAGGCTCTCTAAAACTTTTTTTGAAGAATGCAACTTGGAAAAAAATCTTTGTGATCGCTATTCTAAAAAAAAATCTTTATTTTGTTAAAAAAAATACCACTCTGTGGGATTAACTACTTCATTCATAACTTATAAAATGTTTATTTACATGATGAAATATCACAATGTCAATAACATGAGTCCAGGGGCAGGTGTATTATGGTTCGTTAGCGATACGTGAAAATAAGTGTTTCATGAATAGATGCTACAAAGCACTATTTTTCACTTAAAACTTTAGTTTTCCGCAATTATTTTATTTAATTTACATAGCCCTAGTATCTTTTTATAATTTGTTTATACACATTTTTATTCAGTTGATATTAATTCAACCTTGATGAGTGATGACCAAATTTCAAATTAAAAATATGAAAAAAAAGTTCATACCCAAAGTTTTGAAGGAGGCCAAAAAAATAGCTGCTACAAAATGCTATAAAATGACACTTGAACACTTGAACTATATACATGTAGGCCTACCACTAATTATGGTAAAAAAAAAAAAAAACACTGCTAAAAAGTAAAAACCGTAAATTACTTTTGGTCAGAACAAACCAAAGATGCAAGTAAGTTCCACCCCAAACACCTGCCACTGAATTCTCATGACTACCTATTAGTGCAATGTGCAAGTCTTTTACAAGATCCCACATACAAAATTTTTAAAAATATCGGGGGGAGGGTGATAGACCTATAATAGTATAGAGCTTTCAACTAAATGTTGAATTATTTTCACCACCAATTCACCGCTTTTAGGCATAATAGAAACAAAAATTTGACCTAATTTCACCCTAAACTCCTGCCTCTGAACATGACCAAATATGGTAATGTAATGTCAGTTCTGCGTAAATTGTCAATCTTGGCGTGAATGATCTCGATTGACCTTGACGAGTGTCAGGTTATCAGATACCAATTATTATAAATAAAACACTATGGGGAAATGCCAGGGGGTATGGACAGGAGGGAACAGGAGTCCTATCTTTACTGGTTGTCAAGACACATGATGACATAGATATGTCAATGTGGGCATAAGAGAAGAAGAAGAAGATGAGAAGATAATAAAGCATGAAGCTCCCACAAGTGGAATATTGGCCCTTGATCTGGGTTGACGTACCCTAGGCCTACTGAATCAGGCCAGTCTTAATGTCTTTTAAAAACAAATTTTGTTCCTATCATAAGCTTTGAAACAATAAAAATTAGGGATGTCAAACAATTAAATTATTATAATCGATAATCGAATTCACTTTCACCTCCATAATCGATTATTAATCGATTTTAATCGTTTTGTACAATGTCGGTATAGTAGCAAGTTTCTTTCAAACTTCGGTCTGGTTTCGGTTAGTTTGAATCGCCCGCGCAAGGCATGAGTTCGCATCGGCGCCGTGGCGGGGACTTGAGCACGCACAACAATCTCGAAGAAGACAGTCGGGAGCATAATCAAGAGGAAGTGGCGGTGTAGATAAAGCATACGAGATGAAATTGGCATCAATGCTGTGATCAAATTCAATTGTTTGATGCCATGTTGTCGAAAACTCTTGGCCTAGGCCGAAACACAACACCAGAGCAATCACTTTTGTCACACTCAAGACGCCATGTTACGTAAAGGTGCAACTACTGCTCAGCGTTTCAGGCGCGTTGAGTGCGTTTACTGTGTTTATTGACTGCCGCGCCAACTACGCCGCGTGGAACGCTTGAACAGAATGCAGCTTTAACTCAGCCCACTCCTTCCGACCTTGCACGGCCAGCGCATGCGCACATGATGACAAGGCAAGGCTGGTAGGAACGATGTATTTTGCGACGTCGCTTCAATCAAATGTGGATCGGGAACAATCTCACGTGCTAGAAATTGATGGAAACGTATCTCACGGGCGAGCAAGACATTAAATCGGCGGTTATCGCGGCGTATTTGGCGGGAAAATGTAACGTACGGGAACGTTTCTCGCGGGTAATAGGCGGCGGATCTTGAAAACTAAATTTTAAAAAACGCAAAAATTTAAAATCGATTATTTAAAAAAAAATCGATTAATGATTTTTAATTAATAACGATTAATCGAATCGATTTAATCGTAATCGTTGACACCCCTAATAAAAATCAAAGTAGGGCCTACTATTAAAACACTAGGCCTACACAAGTGCGTCAAAAAGAAAATAACCCGTGGCATAAATGATCAATTCTAATGTCCCATTTTCATAGTTTTTTACATTCTCTTGTTTGCCTAAGATCAAAAACTGAAATATTGAGTATAGATTCTCTTTTTTTGCAATTACAATTAAATGTATGTTTGTGACTTTGTGTAGGTGGTTGCGGCGTGAGGGAGCCAGGGGTCGGCGCGGAACTAGAGTACACGGGCGAACAAACTAACTGTGATACTTCTCGCGAAACAACAAGCTACATTTACGATGCCAAATTCAATGCCAAGAACTTGCCGGATTCCAATTTTAACCAACTCTGCAATTCACTCAAAAGACTGCCAAGAATTAGAAGAAGTCGAGGCTAGGCTAGTGGTTGGTGACTTCCAATCGTGCGATGAAACGGTAACAAAAATCCCAGTTGTTCATAGCGAGATAGAAACTCGCCGCGATGTTCCTCAAGAAACCGTTTCTGGCAATCAAGCTTACAGCGAAAGAAAGATAAGTTTCGAAAGTCTGCACGGTTTACACTTTAATCCAACAAAGGATTCGGGCCTACGTTTCGACGACAGCGAATGCGACTCTGAAAACGAAACTTCTAGGCCTACCGACGTTTCTTTGGATTTACTTCCGGAATTCATTTGTCCCATGACAGAAGCCAGTTCTAGCGTTTCACAGGGTAGATACAGCCTTGCCACCAATAGTAAACTGTATGGGGAACTAAGTGTTCGAGATAATGGTGCTAAGGACAATAACTTGGATATTAGAGAGAAAGTAGATGAAGATGACTCGACTAAAAATGTTGATTATTGTAATGTTACGTCTGAGGTGGATGTCAATGCAGCATGCAATCAGATGGAAGAAATTGCGCTTGGGGAAGAAGACGCTGGTGCTAGAGGGGAGGACGTTGATATTATCGAGGTAGCTACAGGAAGGTCAATGGAGGGCGTTGCTAAGGGCAATGTACAAGCTCAAGGGGATGCAGGGCAGATGTCCGACGGCTCAAAGGACCAAGTGTCGGACAATCAACGAGAGAAACACGTGAACGTTGGAAGTGGATCGCAAGATTTAGAAAGCAGCAATACTAGACAACCTGATCTTGAGATTACCTATCAACATGGCAAGACCAAACTTGAGGTGAGTTTAATATTCTTTTGGAGTCAATATAAAGTAATAGGGTACCTCTTTCATTCAAATTTCAAGTCACTAAAAAAGATTAGAGAAGGGTTAACAGGTTGGGAAAGCAAAGGGAACATAAATCCCAGCCTGAAGGGCTGGGGGCGACAAAACTTTTCACCTGCTGATGACAACTGCAGCTAATTTAAAGTTGTTACCTTAGTCACTAAAAGTCACTAAAAAAATCTAAAAATTTCACTTTCACACAAGGTAACAAATAACTTTAAATTAGCTGCAGTTGTCATCAGCAGGTGAAAAGATTTGTCGCCCCCAGCCCTTCAGGCTGGGCTTTATGTTCTCTATGCTTTCCCAACCTGTCAACCTTTCTCCAATCTATACTTAAGAATTAAAAGATGATTAACACCAAACCCAATGCTTTAATTTGATTAAACCAAGTTTGAATTAATAAGGGTTACAATAGGGCCAATAGGGAATTTGCATAAGTTCCAGATATCGGTAAAAGTATCTGCAATATATAGATATTCTTCTTAAAATGGTATAAACGTTAATTTAAGGTTTTAAAAGTTAATCGTTCAATATCTATTGAGGGTCATAGTTTGACCTTTTAAATTTCCCGCACATATATTTTGAAACGGCTGCCTACGTCACCAGCCCTCATGACGAACACGGCCGCCTAGATAAACAACGAAATTCCCTCCTTTTACCAAACTCTTTGGTTCTTACAACAATGGCCAACAATAAACAACGTTGATGTCCTTTTCCAAGTTTTATAATCAACATTGTGTTTTTACTTACTAGGAAAACGCTAAAGTCCCGCCGCGTTGATGGATGAGCTTTTTAAAGTTTTTAGTTTGCGTGGGATATCTTTAATTTTGCAAGTGCTTTGTTTTGGTGACTACGCATTGTGGGTGATTGTTGTCAAGTTTCTATTGTTTCTTGTCAATTGGTATTATTTACCGTAAAAAACTTATATTAAAAGCTTTATTTCTATGGATTCTAGCTAACTTTTTCAACTTTTTCTTTCAAAAGTTACTACATCACCATTACCTTAATGTCCATGTATAATATGAACGTTGTAGCCCCACCCGTTTGGTCAGAATTGGCCCAAATGGCACGAAAATATCACACAAAAAACCAAAAAACTTATATTAGCCTAAAAGCTTTATTTCTATAGATTCTGGCTAACTTTTTCAACTTTTTCTTTCAAAATGTACATCACCATAACCTTAATGTCCATGTATAATATGAACGTTGTAGCCCCACCCGTTTGGTCAGAATTGGCCCAAACGGCACGAAAATATCGCACTAAAAATAAAAAAAAATCGTAAAAGTACGATATTCATGAGGAATATTTCTTCGATTGTACCCAAAAACGTGGCAAGTCTAAGTTCAGAGATTTCGAAGGTCCTGTCAAATTTTCATCAAGATTGCATATATGCCGTTTGCCCGGTAGAGAGCGAACAAACAGACAAAAATACAAAAAAAAAAAAAAAAAAAACACCCAAGCTAAATTTTTGGGGGGGTCAGTGAAATTGAAGTTTTCGCTTCACTCGCTACGCTCATCCAATTATCAATTAAAATGCGGTTAACTTACGTTGTGATATTACTAAATGTGTAAAATAAAATATTAAGCATATTAGAACAAACAAGATGTCAAAATGAGGTTGTACAGCCAAGATAATCTCCTAAAAAGAGTAACTTGATATATCGTTACGTGATTGCTGATTGGTTGATTGGTATCATGAAGGCTGGTGACGTATGACCCGTTTTTTCCCGCCAAAATATGTAGGAAACTTTCACCCTTATTTTATAAATGAAAATATTCTCAAAATCAAGAAAATAAGATTTTTTGTGTAAAGGAAGGTGGCCTTAACCCAGTAGAACCATAAAAATAATGTTATGCAAATTCCCTATTTCAAGTCAAACGGTACAAGATCTGTGTTTTTGTCTGTGAGTGATTTCCAGAACGGCCAAAAGGCTAAACAAATTGTGCTGAAATATTAAACCGACATCCGGGTGCAGTTAACATTTTGAGCAAAATCCATTTTGGTTTTTATTTAACTCACAATAAATAATAAATTGAAAATAGTCTGAGAATGTCACAATTAAACAATCAATGTTTTTCGTTTATGAACAAATCATGTTTGTATGTGCACTGTGCAGTGACCAAGGTGTATCGAATGTTGCACGCTCAAGGTTACCCAAAATTCCTTGCAAACTTTGCTAGTATTTCCTACTGGCTATGTTTTCAATAGTACGTATTGTATAGGCCCTACATGCATTTCAAAACATGTTCTATAATTTTCCAGAAATAAAAATATCTAACCAAACCGTTGTTTAAACCCGGGTTTCCAACATTCCAGGTATAAAGGCGCCTTAGCCAACTAGACTATAAAAACGCCAAAGTCGTTGTAAGACGAGTGAGCGAGTCATGTGTTGAGTACCCGGGAACACTTGAATTTAAGTTGATTCAATCATAATTCATAAGGTATAAAGATATGGTTTTGAATTTAGTTGATATAGGGCCCGTCAACTGTAAGGCCATAATGTGCCACTCTAGCCTATGATAGGCTAGGGAGGATGGAATGTTACCGGGTACTCATCAACACATGACTTGCTCACTCATCGAACAACAACTTTGACATGTTACTGTAGTAAGTACAATATGAAACACCTGAATATCCAAGCCCCCCATTATTGAATTCTATCTCCTAAACTGGTTTGTACTTTGTAGCATATTTTTTTGTTTTAGAAGAAGTTCTAGTGGTGAGGTTCTTATTTACTTTTACTTAAACATTATTTAAAATTAGGTTAAAAACTATTATAGTGTTTAATGTTTTCCCCGTGTTGATATTGTGATCTAATAAGTAAAACCTGATAAATCGTATCTTCTTGTTCTAGAACAACGACCTGGATGCAGCATTGGAATCGTCTGCTAATTCTCTAGTAGGTGAAAACCAGGACAGCAGTCGACTAGGAGAACTGCGAGACGTTTCAAACTAAAATAACTTAGTGGGTCTAGAAATGAAACAAAAAAAGTAAGTGTTTTATTATATTATAAAGAACCCATTGTCAGTGGTAAAAGAACTTTTCCATTTATTTATTTAATGTCTATCCTATTCTGATTTACAAAAGAGGCGATTATAGGCCGCCATAGAGTAACGGCTGCACCCCTATTATTGTGACAACTCAAATTTTAAACAGTTGGGTGCCCATAAGAATGATGGAATTGTAAATATCAAATAGAATACCAAGGACAGAACACAACAATGATGGCAGGATAGTGCAAGGAAAGTTGTGGGACAGCAAAGACAGTATGTTCCTTTTTCAAGAACTTTTTGTGGAACAATCTCCTTTTTTAGTTTAGAAACTTAAAACACAAAAGTTGCAAATATCGAGAAATTTTAAAAAATAAAAAAGTTTTAAAAGTTTTATGAAATTTAAAATCTGCCCTGCTTCTACATTTGATTTGAAAACCGATAGATTTAGCTACTACCGATATGAAAATGTTGTTAGTTGTAAGACTGTGCGAGTACTCTAAATCTCGAGCTTTTTCGAGCTTTATTTTTGAGCTCGCGCCGAGCCGAGCTTGGTTTTAGGCTCGATTTATTCAAGCCGAGCCGAGCTTGGCTTTTGGCGTGATTTATTCGAGCCGAGCCTACAAAAACACGCAGTTCGCTCATTTTCATCAACACTCGACAAGTCTTGTCAACAAAGACTTTCGCGGAAGAATGCGGCAGCCAGCGATCAACAGTCGATGCAGTCCGACTCGACGAAGTAGAATGCAAACGTGGCTCTCTCTCTCATGTATGTGGGAAAATCTATCACTACTATCGCCTGCGCTGAAGCTCTCGTCGCAAGATAAGCCTGGGAAAGGAAGAAGATAAGCCCAGGAATAACAATCTAATGCGTCGTGATTACGAAACCTAGTTCACACCGACCGTCTTTGTTCTTGGTCAGCTGGTATGCGAGTTGGTTGGATCGTACGCGCAGTCGCGCACCCTAGTTCACACCGACCATCTTTGTTCTTGGTCAGCTGGGATGCGAGTTGGTTGGATCGTACGCGCAGTCGCGCACCCTAGTTCGCGCAGGCCATTTCACGGCACTGCTCGAGAATATCACCGCATATGTCTCTCTTGCACTCACTCGTAGGCATGGGCACGAGTGGCTGGGCGAACGGAGAGACAGACGGACGGAAGCACGTGTCAGCCGTCGACTCCAGTTCGAAAAAGTCGACGCAACGGAAAAAAGAAGAGGTTGTTCCCGCCGCGTTGACTTTACGCTTAACAATGGGGAATAGTAGGGTTTATTACATAAAGCAATTCTGTTTGTTGTATGTTCTTCTGCATAAAAATATCTGTGTTTTGCGCATTTTAGAATTCATGTATGTCAATTCAATTTTTCTCCAGAGCGTTGTACATTTGAATTTGAGTGCTTACGGGTGTGTCAAGGTCATAATTGTCTATCGGCTCGAGTAATTTCTAGAACCGGGTACCCGATGTCATCCCTAGAAAATATGTAACCTAACCATTAAAAAATAATACCTAGTAGGTAGGTACTAATAATAATTTTTTGAAAAAGCTCGGCTCGGCTCAAAAATCGTTTTTTTTATACTTGGCTCGGCTCGACTTAAAAATTCTAGGCTTGCACAATCCTAGTTGTCAATAAAAAGCAGTGGCATATCATTCTAAGAAAGCTTATCTACGATTGATAAATCTGTACTGTATTTATGCAAGTATAGGCCTCGGGTATATTTGAAATTGTCATGTTCAAAAAGTGGGGTGCGGCCATTATGTGAAGCCATTTATCAATAGTATTTATAGCCAACACTTTGAAATCTGAGTGGTCAAAATAAAGGTGCGGCCTTTACTCGAGGGCGGCCTATAATCGAGTAAATACGGTATTTTTCTTGCAATTACGCGGGTCGAAAATTAGAACTTAAATCCAAAATTTCTCCCATTTAGGAAACTCAACATTTTAGGTAGTACCGCACTGAAAAGTCCTTTTTCTGCGGGAACTTACAACTTATCCAACACTGAAGATCGGATGCTGGTTCTTCTGCCTGGAAGTTGGCAGCCAAATAGGAAACTCTGGAAACTAAAGTGGCTTATACAGTAAGAACCCTCTTATCCGATCTCCGCTTATCCGATGTACCGTGTTAACCGAGCCGCCAAAAAAAAAAAAAGTTTTAAATACGTAAATAAAACATAAAAATAATTACAGACGCCGCGCCGCACTTTTTTAAATGTACTCGCATACATTTGAAGGCATGCCTTACGAGTGAGTGCAAAGAAGATAGATCGGCGATATATCTCGACTTTCGAGCAGTCTGCATCAGTTCACTGAGCATATAGAGTTCAGTGGTCAGTGTGCGTCGGGCGCATCGCCGGTAAGCGTCAGTGTTACTGAGCATATAGAGATCAGTGTGCGTCGCGCGCCTGCGCGTGCGCATATGATCCAACCATCTCATCTCACACACAGCTGTTCAAAGATGGTCGTTGTGGAACTAGATGCAATCATGTTTCAACCGATTCACGAAATTCGTAATCACGACGCATTGAATTGTTATTCCTGGGCTTATCTTATTTCTTTCCCAGACTTATCTTGCGTCGAGAGCTTCAGCGCGGGCATAGTAGTGAGAGGTTTTCCCACATGAGAAAGAGAGCTAGGCCTAGGCCTAGGCCTAGGCCTATGTTTGCATTCTAGGCCTAGGCCTACTGCGTCGAGTTTAGGCCTAGACATACGTTTTTATTACGACATGTAGGCCTAATTGTGTACTTGTGTTTGCGAGCTTGATTTACAAGTTATTAAATCATTTAGAATACCCTGTATGAAGTGTATCGTGTGTATTTTATGTTCCTTTATCCATTACATGTGTCATATATCATTTTACCATATCAGGCTATGCTACGGGAGCAAATAAACCAATGAACCGCGCCATCCGAGTTTTTCGCAAATCCGAGGTGCCCCCGGTCTCATCCAACTCGGATAAGAGAGTTCTTACTGTATGCACGTAAAACGTTTTTGGAACCGTGCACTTGCAATTGCCCTAACTTCAGGCACACTTAACATGAAAGAAAGAAAATATATTTGGCCAACTACCAGTAGGCCTACTTAAGGCTATTCCACCGCGTTTTTCTATTTTCCAAAATATGCTACTAAGTCAAAATATAGTGAATGGCTTCAAAGCATGGCTATTTTAGAAAATCAAAAATATTTTTTCCAAATTTTTCTGATCCGGTACACGGCCAATATAGCCACCTCAAAATAATTTCAAACTTCAATTCGCCAGGGCACACCATTCAACGTAGGGTGTTGTGCTTTTGTGACATTAATTTTCAACTGTTTTTCTTTGGACTGACTGAGAGAAAACAGATTTATTTTAACAATTGTCTTTCCTGCGAATTTTTTCGTTTGGCGGTACAAATCGGTAAAAAATACCGCCAAACGAAAAAATTCGCTGGAAAGACAATTGTTAAAATAAATCTGTTTTCTCTCAGTCAGTCCAAAGAAAAACAGTTAAAAATTAATGTCACAAAAGCACAACACCGTACGTTGAATGGTGTGCCCTGGCGAATTGAAGTTTGAAATTATTTTGAGGTGGCTATATTGGCCGTGTACCGGATCAGAAAAATTTGGAAAAAATATTTTTGATTTTCTAAAATAGCCATGTTTCAAAGCCATTCACTATATTTTAACTTAGTAGCATATTTTGGAAAATAGAAAAACGCGGTGGAATAGCCTTAAGTGCACGGTGAAATACAAGAAGTGATTTCACGAACGTAACATTTGTGGTCACTTAATGAACAGTTTGCCTCCATACCACTAGAGCAGGGGTCGGTAACCTATTTTGTTTGAGGAGCCAATTTTATAGAAAATTTTAAAGTGATTGCTAGTTGGAGCCATAGTAGGATAATTGAAAATCATATATTGTAAGTTTTATTTTTATATGGTACAAATGTACGACATGTTTTAAATTTTGATGTATAGTGAGGTGTTCAAGCAATGTTAATTTTGTGGTTGAATTTTTGATACGAAAAATCGAAAATGTGGTCTGTTTGTGGACAGTTTTACTTTTAACTTTATACCTGACGATTGTAAAACAATATTGCTTTAAAACGCGTGTACCCACAAACAGGTAGAACCTGCACAGCTCGCGGCTTCTTCCGCAGTTCAGCAAAGTATTTTTAGATATTTCATGGAAAAACTGTTCAATGACTCTTCAAAAAATGTTACCCTACGTTACTTTTTTATTGGAAGAAAACTTAACATATTTATTATTTACACAAAGTGGAAAACAACTACATTCTACAATCACTAACACCGAATTTGTCAGTCCAATCACTGTTACTGTTAATACGAATGATTTTCATCGGATATTTCGCGTTTATTTGCGCTGTTCATGTTGACAGCTGCAGGTTGACTTAGGTCTTAGATGACTTAGCATTTTAAAGAATTTTCTTAACAAAACTATGGAGCCAGGCTAGACCCAGTACCCCTGCAGTAGAGCTTGTCGTTCTAGTTAGGTCGGTGGTCCGTGTGTGCAGTAGGCGGTGCTATGACGTCACAGTGTGTGTCTCGTCTACTCCACAGCCTTCAAAGTCACAGTTTGTGTGTCGTCTACTCTACAGCCTTCTAAGGAACAGTTTGTGTCTCGTCTACTCCACAGCCTTCTAAGGGCCTTATAAGTCAACTGCCATGTACCGTATATTGTAACACACATAACAAAAACTTGTAGAAATACAGCCAAACCTTACACACTCAAAAGGAATGAGATCTAAAAAAAGGGCCAAGCTCATCTACCCTTCCACATTTGCGCATTCTTAATTCATAAACGTACAGTGTCCCATAACAGCATCCTCGAAAAGCTTGGCAAAATAGAATTTGCGATTATTAATTTAACGTAGTAGTTTATCCAAGTTCTTTTTTGTAATTAATTTAAACGTAAACATGCAAATTCTATTTTGCCAAGCTTTTCGAGGATGCTGTTATGGGACACTGTACGTTTATGAATTAAGAATGCGCAAATGTGGAAGGGTAGATGAGCTTGGCCCTTTTTTTAGATCTCATTCCTTTTGAGTGTGTAAGGTTTGGCTGTATTTCTACAAGTTTTTGTTATGTGTGTGATCTTATTACTTTTTCAAGTTCCATTACAAAATTATTTGTTAAAATATAATATTTTTATCAAAGTTGATTTAATTTTTATGGTATTAGCAATAACAATAGGATGTAAAATATCTAGGCCCGGATTCATGTACATCCTGGGTATAGGTGGTATAACCATGGTATAACGACGGTATAAGGACTGGTTAAGTCTAGGCAACTCACATCCTATTAAAACTTTCCCATGTAACAACAAACGCACAACTAATGTAATTTTACACCTATTTCACTGCACCCACACGAGGGAAGCGATATATCTAGACGGCCTTGACCCACAGCCATGTAAATCATCAGATAATCAGAAGAATATTGAAAATTTTCACCATCTTTTGTTTTACATTTTTATTAAAAGTGACAGGAGATTGCGTGAGTTGATTAAAAGTAAAGAAGAAGCTTATTATTGCCGTAAATTTTGGAATAGCCTAGGACTATCATACCATTGTTTATCTGCATTAGGCTTGTAGTAATCAAAACTAGTTATTTGTGCGGGAAGTGTCAAAACAAGGTTGTGCTGGCCTAGGGTTGGCTAAGAAAGGCCTAGGGCTTGTCAAACATGTAGTGTAAGTATTTATTTATCTAGTCCTATAGCATAATGGAACTTTAGACCTACACTGTTGTATTATAAATAATTTTCTACATCTGGGCCTAGGCCAGGGACGGTTTCTGATTTGTTTTATGAGAGTATAATGACACCTTTTCTCGTTCACACAAAGAAGAAAAATTTTAAATGTCCGCCATTTGTTTACGTATCGCACTTTCCCGCCTAACTCTGCTTATACCGTCAACAAGTGTCAAGTAACTATGGTTACTTGTTGATTATATGCCAAGTGTTTAAGGCTTATTTTAAAACCTTTATTTGGAAGCCTTCCAACAAACTTTTTCAACTTTTTTTTTCAAAAGAGACTATCATTCTATAACCTTAATGTCCATGTAAAATATGAACATTGTAGTCCCACCCGTCTGGTCAGAATCGCGGGCCGACGTATTAGATGTGAGCAGTAGTAGGCAGTAGTAGTAGTAGTAGGCAGTAGCTAACATCCTTAAAGTGATTTTGAGCATGTTTGAAGACATTTTTTCACCAAGAAGGAATGGTCGTACCCCAATAAAATTTGGCATGTGTTGTCAGGTACCTAAATCCCCTCGATTGTGATAGTTTTCAAGTTCACATCACGTTACATGACGGCTGGGTAACACCTCGAAATCACCCCAACTCTGCTTGGTGTATAAGGTGCTTGAGTGTGTAGCGCACCGCGGCTTGGCTGCGGCGCCCTAACGGGCACCTAGATACGGAAATGTCGCCTCTCGACACATAGCTTTGCACTTCGCGTCTGTCTGAACTGCGTGCTTAAAGTAACCACTAAAATAGCATTAAGCTATACAGACGTGAAACCACCCAACTATTGTATCCACCGTGCTAAAGTGTATTATGTATTTATATTTTATAATTATCACGCCAAAGGATAATATCTTATTCTAACTGAATCATTTCTGTTTCAGATGACTGTACGTACTTTCTCTCTCTACCCGTAGCCAGCCGCTTGCAGGAAAAGAAACACTGACCACCCAAGTTTTATTTTAGAATACTACTTAGTATTACGATCTGCTAAATGGAAGTACAAATTTAGTTTATGATATTGTTTAGGTGCGCTACTCTCAACACTCGATTGAAACTATCGTAAGCGTAGCAGAGACTTCAACTAACGAGGATCGCTTGATGGACAATCATTTGTTTATACTTCGCTTACGATTATACTAAGACCGTGTCAGTTGTTGGTGGACCCTGTATGTACCGGTGTTTACTGTTTAGTTGTGTATACTGTATTTTGTGCTTTTGCCTAGTAGGCTATACAGATTTTTATGTATTTTAATTGTTTGTTTAATGGATTCCTTTTAGGCTTCTGCTATTTCGTATTTTATACGTAGCAACTTCAAGTGCTTATTAAACTGTTTGTGGCACATTAAAAAAATGTGTGCATAGAAAAATGTGGCTGAACTTGAAACTGGCAATGATAAACTTCCGAGACCGATTCACAATACATAATACCAAACTCAATACTGATACCGAGGTATAACTACCATAAGGTATAACTAGCATAACCATTGCTGGTTAAGTTTTATTTCCAAGGCAGAAAACAACTTTGTTTTTGCTATTATGGCAAGATGGACCCAGACAGAACATGTGCATTACACCAGAAGTTCCTTGTCTACCAATTTACTTATCAAAGCTACCACTTGGCACAATTTGTCAAATCAACCCGCCGGGGATAGAACCCTGGTCTCCCACTTTCGAGGTTATACGATTTAAAAATGAGCTTACAATTCGGGAAATAACATTGTACGATGCTACTGGAGTGTACACAACACTTTTACCTGCAGCTGATGAAGTAAAATGTTAGTAAAATTAGCTGCAGTTCTCATACAAAGTTTTGTGCAATGTGCACTATTTATTCCTTGCTAAGCAATGAACACAGTTACCTGTAGTTAGGTCATGTTAGCCCGTGAAAAGGTCTATTAATGAAAAGTGCCGATATGAGGCTAGGAAGGTGTGGGTGGTAAATCTCCCATGCTCTTTCTCCACCACTTTTGTGCAAACCAAGGCTGAATCATACTCATTACTCCTTAGCTAATTGATCGGAAAACATTGTTTTACGCTATCCCAGTTTAAAAAGCGTTAAATAAATAAAACAAATAAATAAAGTGGGGGACAGTAAATCAAAGCGACGAAGCCAACCCTGTAGGCCCCGACGCAATCGACGAGTGAGCGATAACCAACCAAAGTTTGATATTTTTAATAGGAAATATAGTAATGAGTGGTATGGACAGTGCGAACACCCGCGGATCAAACCCAGAATCAACAAGGCCGAATCAGAAAAACTCTGAATTTATTATGTGCTTCATTGCTAGGACGGTTTCAAAGTCACCGTTTACAAACTCCTAAGACAAGAACTAATGGACTATAGTCCAAATCTGGGGGGTGAGACTCGACGGGCCTCAACTTCCACGTGGTTTTGAATAATCTGATTCCGCCTATGAAGAAACAATTCCGACATTCGGTAGACTCGAGTTTCGTTTCCGATTTTCGGGATCATTCCGTGACTTGCGTCTGTGGCAAGGATTTTACCATTGTTTAGCCAATCGGAAGCTTCGTTATAAAATCCACCGCCATGATTATGTAAGAAGAAACTAGCCAGCCGCATATTTATAAGGCAGTGAGTTTTTGTGCAGCCGTGTTTTGGTTTTTTATCTTGTGTACACAAACAACGTCAAATTTAAGGTATGTTTGTTAATTACTATGTTTATAATAAACAATAATGGAAACAAAGTATTGTGCAACAATAAACAACTTATAAAGAGTCAAACAAGTGTACTGTGGACCAACAAATCACGAAATATTCCGGTATTTAAGCAAAATATAATGCTATGTTATGTGTCAACCAAATAGCAGACGGAATCGAAAGATTCGTTGAGTCTACCGATTGTCGGAATACAGCACGGAAATCAACCAAACCACGTGGATTTTGCGTCAAGTCTCACCCCCCAGAAGTTAAAAAACTTCTGACTTTAGCGAGAATCGAACCCTGGACCTTCTGCATTGGAAGCAGATACGCTAACCACAAGACCAACGAACCACAGAAATTAGAATAGAACGCTGCATGTCAATTTTCAGCGGCTGAGTTAGTGGACTGTACCGATATCAATCTGCTTTTTGCTCTGGGGGTACAGCAAAGCAAATTCAAAATTTTCACCACATTTTCCAAGGCAGTTTAAAAGTGTAATTTTATCCCAAATTTGCGGTTATATTGCATAGACGACGCTATGTACTTAACTAGGATGGCCTATAGAAAGCCCTACTAATACTAAAATAATTATTCTTACTGATCATAAAGTAAATAATAATTGACAAATTATACCAAGAAAGCTAACTTGTTAAATTTAGACTAACCCAAAATTTATTGGACAAGAATGTCAGTAACAAGAACAGACAAGATCAGACTCTATTATGACCCATGTTAACAAGACAAGAACAAGCCATTCTAAGTAAGAATAGACAAGACTAGATACAACAAATCCTTACTAAACCTGACTTGACTAGAAGACACTAATCTAGATGAGAATAGACAAGACTAGACACAATGAATCCTTACTAAACCTGGCTTGACTAGAATACACTAATCTAGATGAGAATAGACAAGACTAAATACATACTGGTAGGCCTATAGCTAATTGCTTTGCATTAAAACAATGATAGCTGTAACCATAAGGTAACAATGGTAAATTATGATTGCTCCTGCAATCCTGCTTCTTTGCAATTTAAGCTGAAACAATCATTGTAAGTTTTGAGAGAATCGGGTAACAATGGCCTCTCTCTCTCTCTCTCTCTTCCAAATTTTGCATTTAATCTGGGAAAAACAAACATTAATATGGTTAAGTGACAGTTGGGTAACAATAGTTTTATCTCTCACCGAAGGCTGCCTGCATATGTCTGTGGAAAGTCTACAGTTAGTGTTATTATAATATTATAATACAGTTTAGTTGCAATCGGAACATTGGTCTTGTTGGCATTAAATCTGAAATAAACCATGGTAGTGTATTATTAATTTCAGTGAGTAATAATGTTCACTCTTGCTCCAAGGAAAATCTGAAACAATTTTGTTTTATTCAAGAGTGGTGACAATGAATAAGGTAATAATATTTCTCCTAAGGCCTCATTTGCATTCAATCTGAAATAAACAATGGTATTGTATATTAACGGGTAACAATGGTTCTTCATTGAACTGAAATAAACAATTATATAACTAATCAGTGGGCAATGTTCACTCTCTTCACCAAGGCTCCATGCAATCTTCTTTTAGATTAGTGACAACGGGTTACAAATACAATGGTTTCTGGCTTGTTTTCATTCAATCTGAAATAAACAATTATATTTAATACCGGTATCAGTTGGCAAAGTTCGCTATTTCACTCACCAAGGCTTCTAGAATGAATCCGAAAGTGTTTTGTTTAAGAAGTCAAACAATCAGATAACAGTGTTTGGCTCTCTTCAATTGCTTGTTTGCATTCAATCTAAAACAATCATATTAATAATCGGATGGCAATGCTACACTCTCACTCATCAAGGCTTCTAGAATGAATCTGAAACTGTTTTGTTTAAGATTAGTCTCTATCGGATAACAGTGGTTGTGGTTTGCTCTCCTCAAGGCAGGTTTGAATTCAATCTGAAAAAATAATTAATAATCAGTTGACAATGTTTTGCTCTCTCGCTCACCAAAGCTTCTAGATTGAATCTGAAACTGTTGTGTTAATCAGAATAACAGTGGTTGCTCTCCTCACGGTGTGTTTTCATTCAATCTGAAACAAACAAGGGGCTTATTTTTATAAACAATCCCGTACAATGTTCTTGCTTGTTGATAATAAACCTGAAACAGACAATGAGAGCAACAATCAAGGGAACTGGGTTATAATTTAACAAATCTTGGAAGATTGCTGTGGTCTCACACAAGCCTGTCCGGCCTGCTTGCCTCGACGAATGCAACTTTGCAACTGACTGCGAGCACTCTAGACTAGACCACGGCATGGCGTCGCCATGCAGACATAGCTGATGCAGGTGGCCGGCAACTCAGGAATTCCTCCATACAAGAATGGACAAGAATACACTAAATGAGACGAGTAACAAAATTAGAGCAGATCCAACAGGACAAGAACCAAGAAGATCACACCAAACTACACAAGCACTAATGTCAATGACAAGAATAGGGTAGTTCACACTAGAAGAAGATTAAACAAGAACAGACTAAATCACACAAGAGCGTATTTTAAAGAGAAATCCATCATAAAACCTTTTGTAAACGCATTGGGCACATCTCTAGCCGAGCGTGTAATTTATTCGACTCGGACAGTCTTCTCTTCTAGTTCTGTTGAACATGAGGTTGTGGCCAAGATATTTGAAATATTCCAATGGCTGTGTTTTTTTTTAATCTATATTATTTCAGTCCGCATTTTAAGACACAAATCCCAATCCTTGTATCAAGGAAATTGTAAATTCACATTATTATAAAATTCACTGACAGTTGTAGCTCAAGCAGTAAGCTTAAGCTTTTTCTTCGTAAAAAACGCGAATACAAGGAATGGTCATTTCCTTCACAACTGCGTGACTCCAAAATACCTAGCAACCCGAAAAGGGTTTACCCGGGGCATGTTTCACATAATGAATTAAAATGGTTCTAGCTTATAGGCGGGGACGAATCTAAGTTCAGTAATGGGTGGGGGAGAAGAAGGGGAGGAGGTGACAACACAAAATTAAAATAATTCCTCTTCCTCTCTTTGCTCTCATCCCGATAGTTGCCAGATAAAATTAATTATAAGGTTTAGACTATAGGGCCAAAAATTACTACTGGCCAAAAAATGGGAAATCCAATATATTGATTATTGTCAAACACTAATGTATAATATGTAGGCCTATACACTGTACAACATGTAACACCACCCAATAAATTATCTTATCATGTTGGCCGGTATCATAATACTATCATGTAAAAGTACAAAAATGCGTCCAAGTGCGTTTTTATTATGAATTATTATTATTATTATTATGAATTATTATTATTATTATTATTATTATTATTATTATTATTATTATTATTAAAAAAGGTGTGAAACAGGTCATTTCGACGAGTCGCGTGTTTACACTTACTAGTGTGTGTTATTATTATTTTATATACCGGTATATATATATACATATTATATTATACCCAAAACAAAATCAAACAAGAGCCATCACAACCACATAGCAACTTCAACCCCCCCCCCCCCAACCACCCCAATAATAATAATAGCAGAAGATTTTTAAGCATAAGTCCGCTTTGAGAACATAATTAGTGAATGATAGCAATTGTCGTAAAAGTTTGCCCCGACTGGGGTTCGAACCCAGAACCTTCGGCTTTTTGAACCGATGCTCTACCAACTGAGCTATCGGAGCTATTATTATTATTATTATTATTATTATTATTATTATTATTATTATTATTATTATTATTATTATATTATTATTATTATTATTATTTTTTTTTTTTTATTGAATATAAGGTTTGTAAGCATAAGCCCGCTCTAAGGACATAGACATTCATGAATCAATAACTTAGCGGGCTTATGCTTAAAAACCTTATATTCATACTACCCAACTTATGGGAGATGAGATCTGATTGGATTTATCCATGTGATCTTTCAGATTTGACAGCTACATTGCAGTCTTCTGTTGGATTTATGTCATGGAAGTCAACAGTCACAACAAATAGCAGTTTAGTAAAGATTTGTTCTGCTGTCACCCGGTGGCTCAATTGGTAGAGCTATGGCACGTTAAGCCGGAGGTTCTGGGTTCGAGCCCCAGTCGGGGCAAACTTTTACGACAACTGCTATGAATCAATTATTATTATTATTATTATTATTATTATCCGAGGAAACAAGGAACAGTATGGCTCTCTGGCGCGCGAGTGAGGAACTAGAGAATCGGGGATAGGTACGCCCACCTGTTAGGAAAACGCATTGTGAATCGCGTCAGTCTACGAAAATACTAAGAAATATTATGATTGTATATTTAATTCACCAAAATTGCAATTTAGAAAGCAATAAAATACAGTAACCAAATAGATTTCCATCCATTTCAACCATTTACTCATACAAAACTACCTGAAAGGTATTATCTAAACTTGACTTTTGGGTCTCGGCAGTGAATGTTGACAGGTTCTTGAATGAAGCATATATTTGAGACATTTTATCTAGCCGATTACACTACCGATTAATGTCTGTGTTTATATGTAAGCAGATTACACCAGATGTTTGAAAAATGGATTCAACCTCATATCGCCCTTCGTTTTGCACATTTAAATGCCTTTGTCAGCTCCGTTCACGCGAGATTTTTAGGCCTAGATTTGCTTTGGTGCGGTGTCAAAGTAGGCCTAGGGCCTACATGTTTATTATTTCGTGTGGGCTCTTCATTAAATAATAATATAAGAAGCTCGAAAGGGTGTGATGGCCTACATACGAAATTAAGTCTGGCCAGATTATTATTATTTAAGTCAGAGTTTTGCACGTCTGCTAGGCCCTAGGCTAGGCGACTTGGCTGTAAATGCGAGATCAACACGCCTAGACAACACAGCTGACGGAGCCTATCCAATTTATTGAAATAAATTGATAGTTTTGGGATACAGACTGGTTAATTATTTTCTAAATTTATATTTTAGTAACAAAAATTATTAGTTTTCTTCTAGCCGAGTCATTTGACACCTAGGGATGGTTGAAACTGGCAAGCAGTAGGCCTAGGCCCTAGGCCAAGCTAGGCGGCCGTCAATTTTCCGCGCTGCTGTTCTCTCAGTTTATCACAGCTCTAGGCCATTAACATTTTGTCAAATTACTAGTCCACGCTTGCATTAGCATATTATACTACAAGGATATTTTATACTCTGGGATTAGTAATTGATGCTCTTTGTTTTAGATTTAGGGCAAACAAATCATAGGCGCTAGTAATTTGAAATGCAGTACGTGAGAAGAACGTACCCTATATAAAATTACTTATTCTTTACAGATTTTCATTATGTTTAAACTTTAACTATACCACACGGTATCAACCTATAGTTCTGAATCATTTTCTTTTATGTAACTGGACGTTTTCAACAGAAAAAGTAGGTTTCAAGATTGGGTCCATGCAATGTTAGCCAAGCGTGTGGACGGCAGCTATCCCCTTTTACCCGGCCATCTTGCTAAACAGCTGATTGCTCACTAGCGCTCCATCGGACCTTTTTTCTCCGGATTATTATTATTATTATTATTATTATTATTATTATTATTATTATTATTATTATTATTATTATTATTATTTTTATTATTATTACTTTTATTACAACTGCTATCATTGACTAATTGTTATTATTATTATTATTATTATTATTATTATTATTATTATTATTATTATTTATTGATTAATAGCTGTTGTCCCAGTTGGGACCCCAGTCGGGGCAAACTTTTTGGACAACTGCTATTAATCAATAACTATGTCCTTAAAGCGGGCTTATGCTTAAAAATCTTATATTCATTATTCTTATTCTTATTCTTATTCTTATTCTTATTCTTATTATTGCTATTGTTGTTGTTGTTGTTGTTGTTGTTGTTTTGTGAGACTGGGAACTGTTACTAAAAACGCATTCCTCTTTAAGTCAGAGGAACTTTAATAAACACAAAACAAATAACCTACAGTATTGGAAAACTTTCATTCATATAAATGTCCTATTACCTATTATTATTATTACCTACCTATTAAGAGCTAATTCTGTCAGTAAAATTTAAGTCATTTATTTATAGCTCTTAAATTACTTTTTCTCAAGTACTTAACAATTTTGCATTCCAACACTGCCTCATCAAAATCCGCTAACACAATGTGATTTGAAAAAGTTTGGTTTAAGTTTGTTTTGCACTTGATTGAATTTTAACCTCCGGTTTGAGATTGAAGTAAGACTTGTTTACGATCTAATATCTTGAGAACGCGTGGACTTGGGACCTTCCGAGGGTACAAAAAAGAAAGATGGATTTAGATTTAGTAGTCACTGTCAACTAGAAATTTTCGCTTACTCGGAAAGTAGTCCGAAAGTCGGTCTTTCCTTACGACTGCATGGTACACCGATCGCGAAGAATTCTTGACGGTCGGTGGACCAATACGAACGCACTACGTGACCCGGTGAACCAATCGCAATGGGCCTCGAGACCCGGTATCTTTGAAATCGTTAAGTAACGAGGAGTAACGTCTTTAAAATTCTAGGGTTGCTGGTTGATTTATAAAATGTAAACATGTTGATTTAACTATGGTTATTTGTTGTCGATTTTCTAACATTTTGAAAAAGAAAAGTCAACAAAAGTTCGCTGAATGAAAGAGGGACTTACACCAGCAAATGTTTTTTTTTCCGGGACATCACCTCCAACGCCAATCAACCATTGTATTACAATGTTTGGATTATAGCCAACACACCAAGTGCAAAATTAAATGTTGAGCAAAGGTTGTTAGTTTTTAATTGAAACAACACACCTTGTCTTCCATTCTTTTACAAGGGAAATGTTTTTTTTACATTACGTTTTATGCACGAAATTTTATCTGCTGGTACAAAACTCGTATTTGTACCGCCTGACAAAATAGATCGTGCACCATTAGACCGTTGAGTGAATAATATATAATATTCACTCAACGATTAGACTGTTATTCCAGATTATTCCCTGGTGAAAGACATGTGTTACTTCAATTTAAAACTAAATTGCTCATAATTTAATTTTACACTCGGCGTGTTGACTACACTATAGTCCAAAATGGTAATATATTTATGAAAGGCACCCCCCACCCCCAAAAAATCAGTGGTAATAAAATAATCCTTGAGCATATTTTGTAGTCAAATACAGTAAGTTAGATGTAGAGGCGTAGCTAGAAACTAAAGGCAAAGGTGCCTGATGATGGTTCATAATTTATACGTTATGAAAACAATTTTAAAGCACAGCTAAACAAAAAAACGTTTCAAGGGACCTTCAAAATCTCTTAGCTTAAATACGCCATGGTTTAGGGAACAATCAAGAAATTATTTCTCGTGAAAATCGCTCTCGACCAACTTATTTTTGATGTAGGAATTCACGGAGGTAGGCCATATGCTCTTCCATGAACGCGTTTATAAAAAATAAAAAAAATAAAATCTGTCCTCCAAATTGAATAGATCGAACACCACATGAGCGGACTGGAATCAAAATAACAACGCATGTACGTACTTAAAAGTTGAAACCTAACGAGCAGTAAAACTACTACTATAGGTATCATTAAGATATTTGGGAATATGCAACTATTCTGCCGAGACAAGGCGACGAAAACCTTTTCTAACGATATTGAGGTAAAGTCTGATCTATTACTGACAAACTGTGTCTCACCGTCGTTTTCTTTTTTTTAAATAACTTATATTGTGTCTCCACCCCATGACTGTGTCGTGACTCGTGTTACGGGTATTTAGATGAGCGAAGCGATGACTTCAATTTCACTTACCCCGAGAAAAATAGGTCGGGTGTTTTTTTTGTCTGTTTGTTCGCTCTCTACCGGGCAAACGGCATATCCAAACTTTATGAAAATTGGAATGGACCTTCGAAATCTCTGAACTTAGACTTGACACGTTTATGGGTACAATCGACGAAATATTTCTTTGGATTTTTTTTGGATTTTAACTAACTAGTAATGAATTTTGCAATAAACAGAAAAAAAATAAATTGTCAAACATGACATTTTCCGAGCTAGGTCCCATCGGCAAAAATCTCCCATAAGAAATAACATGGGGACGATCTTTATGCCCCGTGACCTTGTAGGATTTTGATCCAAAAAAATATTGGCCATTATTGACGTACTCTATACAGCCTTTTCTGTAAATTCTCTATATTTTGTTTTGTAATTTGGGCAAGTAGTTTGGTCAAAATATGCTGATTACCAAGATAGGGTGTGATTTTGGAATGCATATTTTTGCGTGTTTGAGGGTATATTTGGGCACAGTTTCAAGACACGATGTAAAAAATGGGCAATTTAGGTCAATGGTACTATGTATGCTCTAGTATCTATGTGGACCAAAAAAGAAGCAGGTTAAAGCCGATTTAAGAAATTTCCCAAAACACCAATTTTCGTAAATTTCTGGATCAAAAAAGTTGAAACATTCGTGTTAAATCACAGTTACAAGATATAATTTTTTAAACTGTCAGTTTAGTGTAGTATTGTGCTATAGATCATGTGCTAAAAAAATTTTTTTTTGAGTTAATAGCCCCTTTAATTAAACTTTAAAGGAACGTTTGAAATCACGAAACTTAGATATGTTATTATTTTAGGGTCAATCTAAGAAATATTTCTTGTAGAAATTGTACTATTACGATTTTTTACTTCCAATTTTTTAAATGATATTTTTGTGATATTTAGGCCGATTCTAACCAAACGGGTGTGGCTCCAACGTTCATATTTTACATGGACATTAAGATTATAGTGATGTTGTGCCTTTTGAAAGAAAAAGTTGAAAAAGTTGTGCTGACATCATAGAAATAAAGGTTTTAATATAAGCCTTTTATAGGTGTATAATAATAATTAGTACCTAAAAATAACAAGTAACTACAGAAACTTGACAAAAATCACAATGTGTTCCTAGAGATTTTTTAGTAATCATAGCACAGAAATAGTCAACACAAAAAGCTCATCCATCAACCTCGACTGGAAAAAGCGTTAACGAAGCTTCCTAGTTATTACAACGCGTGTTGCTGTTATTTTCTTTGTATTATTTTTGAATTATGCTCATACCGTAATGCAGGAGTCGGAATGATTGTGTACTTCATTGTTTTGGGTACCTAGCTATTTAAACGCAATTGTAAATATTCACCCTTATGGTATCATTGTAGACTGTGAGTGCCATAAAACCAAGACTTTATAGTCCTCTCGGTGCGAGTGGTCTACGTACTCATGTTGAAGGAAGGATAATAATAAATATGTACAGTTATTAGATTTGCGGGAGTTAGCCAATCATTTTTATTTGAAAATTTCGACTGTAGCTTGTTGGAGGACCTTCTATGTGGTACCATCCAGATCATGCTTTGAGACGAAATATATCATACTGTCATCTGACGAACGACGAAAAGTCCTAAGTAAAACGTTCCAATTCAATTCTAATATTTCATGTAGCCTACTACTATTGAGATGCCGAGGTTACTGTGCAGCATCGAAATCTCTGTAACATGCAAAGTGCCTTTGACAAAAAATATATATAAAATATTCTTCATTATGAAAGATGTAAGGTTTTGAGAATGACAAAAATAGGAGCTACGGTACGTATATTTTGTATGAACATTAGTTGTAAGACGGAATGGAAACAAGCCTCTATTTAGTCTTGTGGGTCAAGTAACAGAATATACCTAACACATTACCTAACAGGCAAGTTAAATATATTTTATTAATCTCCCATTAATTAAATTAATTATTTCGAGGAACACATTTTGAATTAATTACAAAATAAACTTCTCAGCATAAGTTGTTGTTATAAGTTTTTTTTTCGAATTTTGTACAAACATCCATGAAACGAAAGATGTCTCACTGAAGAAGCAATAGTTTGATGAATCACATCTGTACGACTATCATTTTTACTCTACTTCTACACACATATTAAAGGTATATTATATTATATATTGTAGTTCATAAACTAAATTCATGTTTAAAATAAAGATCGATTGGTGATTGAAACGGACACTACCTCATGATGTCCGCACATAAATTTCACAACACTTCAACCCACACTGACACATACTGACAATTTTAGTGATTTCAGTATTCAGTATTTATTGGTATTATACTTAAACTTATTAATGTTAAAATGTGTTGTACATATCACGATATAACAATGAATGGTATATAAAATGGGGTTTAAACGTATTGCATGATCCTTTAGTTTTTACATTTTGGTGTATACATCATAAGTCAGAAGACTGAATACTAATAACTTAGTCTACCATATTCTTGTCATTGACAAGTACTTGTGTAGTTTTGTGTGATCTTCTTGGTTCTTCTCATAGTCTAATCTAGTCTCTTCTTGTTAAAATACGCTCTAGTGTGATTTAGTCTATTCTTGTTTAATCATCTTCTAGTGTGAACTACCCTATTCTTGTCATTGACAAGTACTTGTGTAGTTTAGTGTGATCTTCTTGGTTCTTGTCATGTTGGTTCTATTATAATCTTGTCACTTGTTCTATCTAGTGTATTTTTGTCCATTCTTGTTAAATAATCTTGTTGTTTCTAGTCAAAAAATGTTCTTGTCTGTTCTTGTCAACTTACTAATAAGAATACACTAAACAGACAAGATTTTTCATCAGGGTAGTAAATAATCTAAATATATGTGTAGAGTATTTACTATATAGGCGACCCACTCATGCCAGTATGCCATTACATTTCTTTTTGTAAATCCTTAATACGTTAATGCTAGTGTGTTAAGGACACTCAACAACTTGGAGTTTTTATTTATATGTTAACAATATGTAACTTCTAAGGCTTTAGTAACTAATTGCGCAGCACTCGTTTAGGGCTGGACAGAATGTAGTTTAACCCCTGTAGGCCTCTTGGAAACCAAACGCGAGTCTCGTTGTGAATCTGTCTCGGTAGATAATCTCGCCATGTGTCTGGTTCGAACTGAATGAGAGATGACTATATATATAATATAGTGAAGTATTTGTTAACGTTCCTCGACAAGGAAATGTTGTGACGGCCAACCTGTTGCCGTACGTAGAACGCACGTAGCACGTACGTGAAGTAGAACCTGTGCAATCGTCAGTCGTAGGGGAAATGCATTACACGATGCTCTAATTTTGGAATTATTTTAATGCTGTTAAATGTAGTTTACCTGTCCCGCGATGGAACAGGTCGACCAGTGTAGGGTTATAGAGATGCCCCTACTCTCTTTCGCCTTTAGAAAAAGTAGTTTAAACTACCTATATTCCCAAAGTTACTTTTTGCCCAAATTAACTAACAAAATTTTGTGATGTGGCCAACATAATTAGGCTCTTGGAATTTAAAAATAAAATAAAAAGTTGACACCAAAATAAAAATTGCAAAGATTTGCCTTTCCGAGTTTCCTTGAGAAATTTTTTCTGCAACCTATTGATTTGAGTAAATACTAAGGAATATGGAACAAATGATGAAATGATACACGTAATGTGCATCCCACAAGTTACCAACTACATACCATAACATTGAAATACTTTAGATGAAGAGTTGTGTAATAAAACTAAAAGTCTGCGTCTGAGCGACTGACTGACAGGTAAAACGAAGCAATTCAATTACTCAACGCATTTGAAGCAATATCCCTCATTAGTATGTACAAATATTCTTGAAAGCAATACTAGTTAAAATAAACAGTAGTTAGTACTCACTGACACAATCATTGTACCTAAGATAACAGGTAACGTATACAGTACACTAGTGACTAGTATATTATTGTACCAGAAATTTGTTAAGATGCTGCTCTGCATCTTGCTGTATAAAAATTAAAAATAGGTTGCTTTATTGGCTAAGAAACGAGTCGTGGTTCGGTTAGTTTTAAAAAAAGGAACAAAAATATATTTTGTTTTAGAAAATTCTTACATTTAGATTTAAAGCTGCATCCACACCTGAGTATTTTACTCCGAACAAGCAAAGCAAGAAGCTCGCTGAATTCTGCACGTTCGTCGTTGCTCATCCTGTTCCCACAACGGGTGGTAATTAATGTTTGGCTCATTCAGAGCGTTTGGCAAACACTTGTCCACACTAACCAAATTTTGATTTGTGCACTCGGCTTGTTCGGAGGAAAACGCTCGAGTGCGGATGCAGCTTAAAGACAATATAAGTGGGATGAAAATACCTTGGAGTGACCGTGAGCCAGACTAGCCAGAGACAAGACTTGTGTATACGTAGTTCGTTTACCAGAAGCTTTAGTTTGAAAAAACTTTCCTAGTCCAAATTAGCCCTAGGACAAACATAAGCAACAGGTTTTTATACTTTAATCATTAAGAGGGTCGATGAGGCCGGCGCGCAGACGAGTTAAGACACGCCCAACTTTCGGGCAAAGGGTTTAACAACATTGGTATCATATTTCACAACATTAATCTACAAATACAGACACGTATTTTTAGATTAATTAATCGATTTTGAATTAAAAAATCGTGAACCCTCCATAATTTACTCAATTTTAGTGAACTTTGGGAATTTATTCCAAGTGTACAGGTTTTGTTAACGCAAATTTGCATACTGGATATTAACGTTTAAATCAATGTGAACTGAATAGGTTAGACATTATAAATAAATGAGAAAACAGGTTATCCCAGTTGAATCAAGCCAGTGGACACTGGTCTAGGTGTAGGCGAGGTCAGACTCACTACATCTTTAGCTAGTTGTCAGTATCATCAGACAGTTGGAATTCCAACTATTACAGTTTGAAATTGGCTTTAGTTGTTATAGTCGATGTACGAATGGTCAAATCTCGGGCTAATGTAAGTTAGTCCAAACTAAAACCGGTGGTAAAAGTAGTGATTGGTATGTACTCTGCTTGCTAGCATCATAAGATCAGAGAAAACTACCGGAAATAGCCCGATTCACTCTCCAACGCAAGAATACCGTGACTGAGATTGCAAACAGGTTCTACGTTTCCTAATGATGCTGTTAAAAGATATGTTGCCTTTGATATACGTTTTCTTATGGTTCTTATAAAAATCTTTACAAAACTGTTAAGTGTTAAATGTTGTTACTGATATTAGAATGAATAAATGTATGGATATTTTTACTATAATTGAGCTCGTTATAACCCACAATCACATTATCCTTGTCTCCTTAAACCATTATTATCTAGGTTGGCATAATAACTTACTTAAAAAGGTATTTATGGTAAAAACCGTAAATTACAAATAATTTTCAACACCAATTCACCGCTTTTGGTCAGAACAAAACCAAAGATGTAAATAAGGTTCCACCACAAGCCCCTGAGGTACTTGTTCATTTCCTTTGGTCCAGGAGGCCAAGTCTTGAGACCACTCGTTTCGAGTCGAGAAGTGAGTCGAGTCGCTTATTCTATGTCACCGGTGACTTGGGGTAAACGATAATCGGTAGTCTTGGGACCATTTTCACGGCTTGAGGCTCCACCCCCAACAATCCCATAGTGACCAATAGAAAACTTTGTTACAAAATAAAATCAATCAAAATCACAGCTAGTTAGATTGAAATAATCGATCTCTTTATTATGAAAGCTGTGCTATTTTGTTTTTGTATTGTTGTTTTGTTGTTGTTTTTGAAAGGTAGGCCTAGATATCTAATGTCAGATAATTTTTCAAATGTACATATTTAATTTAAACTTGGTGTTTGATCAATTTGGAAAGGGGTGATGCATGTATTCATACGGGTACGTTAATTTGCCGGTTGCTAGCTCACCGTGTTTCATCTATAATTGCATTTACAACGTTCAACTAGATTGATATGTCACAATTTATAACTACCAAATCAATAACAAACTGTTTTGATCGTCTCAAATCGACAAAGTTCACAAGTCACCACCAAATACCTCGTGGTTTGAAACGTGAAAAAACATTCGTTCCAAGTCACCGTGCGACTCGTGAACTTGTCCCCAAGACTACCGATTATTTGGCAATTTTGAGCGACTTGGAGGAATTTCTCGACTCAGAACGTGTGTGATTTGAAACGAGTGGTTTCAAGACTTGGCTTCCTGTTAATGAACAAGTACTAAGTACTGCATGGGTTTGTGGTGGAACTTATTTACATCTTTGGTTTTGTTCTGACCAAAAGCGGTGAATTGGTGTTAAAAATTATTGCGTGGAGCTGGAGCATGAAGAGTGTGCCGTGGTCAGCTAGGCCCCCAACCCCACTTACCTACTTTCCTTTTTGGGGGGTCCCTATAATGAACAAGTACCACACCTGCTTCTGAATTCTCATAACTACATTTTATTGTTATCGGCAATTCTTTTACAAGGTCCCACACCCACAATTTTCTAAAATATTAGGGGAGAGAGATAGAGCTTCAACTAAATGTAGAATTATTTTTTTTACTGTCAATTCACCGCTTTTGGGCTTAATAAAAACGAAATTTAACTTTTATTTTCACCCCAAATACCTGCCTGTGCTTATAGGCATACCTTGACAAAAACAGAGTGCAGGTGATCTGAGCCTAAAGGGTCTTCATAATGCGGTAAACGTTATAGTAATTATGTTTTGTACAACGGTGGGTGGACTCGAGGGCAAGGTAAAAGTAAACTAACTTCGGATTAATGGCTTTGAAGAAAATTTTATTACCGACATTAGATTTGAAAGGAACAAAATCGAAAATATTGTTGTTGTTATATTGTATATATGCCTATAATATATAAGCATACAAAAAGGTAAAAGTGAAGGCAACTTCTTTAGCCTATATAAAGGTCGAGTGAAGCCTTGGTGCTCAACCAAAACCCCCACCGTTTCTCTTTAGGCCAGTGCACACAACTTTATGGTTTAACAAAGTTGAAACAAATGCATAGCATTATGGCATTCACGTGACTTCTTAAGGTTTGTGGTTTTGGGTATAAGATTTAACAAGATAAAAATATTTTATCAACATCATCATTCATCATCAATACTAAACCCAACCAATGAAAAGAGAGTTCTCATAAATCCGGCCAATGGTATGTATTGCTGTTCTAGAAAAACATTTCTTAGACAACAAATCAAAAACCTTGGGAAAATATGAGCATTGAGCTTTTCTTCATTAAATAAATAAATCCGTGATTTAGAGTCTACCCACTGAAGTCACATAACTGATTTTCACTGGGGGACAGGATAGTAAACCAAAGCTACCAAGCCAACCCTGTAGGCCCCGACGCAATTTCGACGAGCGAGCGATAACCAACGAAAGATCGATATTTTTTTAATATGAAATATAGCAATCAGTGGTAGGCCTATCAAAGATTAGTCACATGACTAATCTTTGGTGGTATGAACAGTACGAACACCCGCGGATCAACATCAGAATCAACAAGGCCGCTTCAGAACAACATGAAATTTTTTATGTGCTTCGTTGCTAGGACAGCTCCAAAGTCACCGTTTACAAAATAATAAGACAAGAACTGATGACTGTGCAAATCAGAAGTTAAAAAACTTCTGGCTTTAAGGGAATCGAACCCTGGACCTTCTGCACAAGACCAATGAGCCATTTTTTTTAAAATCAAACCATGATTAAAAAAAATATCATCATAGACTAGAGAATATTAACATTTTCTTTAACGTCTCTTTTACCCAGCACCTCCACCATAAATTTAAAAGCCCTTGAGGCCAGGCTTTATGTTCTCTATTCTTTACCAACCTGTCAACCGTTCTCAAATGTAAACTGAACTAGCCAAAGGCTTCCACGCTTTTGAACAAAACAATTCATTAATCATAATTAATGCTTTAGGGAGTAGGCCTTAACATTAATTACAACACAAAAATTCACATCTTTGTTGTAACTCATGATTTTAAACTGTTAAAATGCAGTGTATACATTTTTCATTGTCAATAATCAATATCCTAATTATTCCTACATATCGATAACTTTGCGAAGCCCTAGGCAAGCTTAATATGAGGACGATGTATTTCATCCCTTCTGACAAGAACAGATTCACCCAGTTCTCTTCATCCGAACGAACTCTATCCAGGAGTAAGCCAAGTACTTAAGGCCTATACTGTACTTTTCAATTTTCATACTAATAAAACCACAAGAGTTGCCCCAAATAAATAAATATAAAATAAATAAATTGTATTTAGAGTCTATCCACTCAGTTATATAACTGTTTTCAGTGGGGGACAGTAAATCAAAGCGTCCAAGCCAACCCTATGGGCCCCGACGCAATCGACGAGTGAGCGATAACCAACCAAAGATCGATATTTTTAATAGGAAATAACATAGCAATCAGTGGTATAGACAGTGCGAACACCCGCGGATCAACGCCAGAATCAACAAGGCCGATTCAGAACAACTCTGAATTAATTGTGCTTCGTTGGTAGGACGGCTCCAAAGTCACCGCTTACAAACTCCTAAGAAAAGAACTGATGTACTTAAGTCCAAATCAGAAGTTAAAAAACTTCTGACTTTGGCGGGAATCGGACCCTGGACCTTTTGCATTGGAAGCAGATACGCTAACCACAAGACCAACGAGCCACACAAACCAATAAATAATATAATATAAACTAGGAAGCTTCGCTAACGCTTTTTCAGGCGCGTTGCTGGATGAGCGTATGTTTTTTTAAACGAAAAAAGTGTAAAATTGCGATTTTCATAAGAAATTATTTATCGGTTACGCTCAAATTTTACACAAATATATAAATTCATAAAATTGAGGTTCTGTGAAAAAATCATTACAACCGGATAAAGCATGTAGGAATTATAAGTCGAAGAATGTTTTAAAAATTTAAAAAAAAAAACTGTAAAATTGCTATTTCATAAGAAATAATTTTTCGATTGCATTCAAATTTCACACGAATATATAAATTCATAAAATTAAGGTTTTGTGAAAATATCATAACTATCGGATAAGCATTTAGGTGTTATAAGTCGATTTTTTTTTTAATTGAAAAAAAAAACGTAAAATTGCGATTATAATGAGAAATAATTTTTTGATTGCGCTCAAAAACTTGGCAGTTCTAAGTTTAGAGATTTCGAAGGCCTCCATAAAATTTTATCGCAATTGGAGTATCGGTTTAGCCGGAATCGTGTTAACAAACACACAAAAAAAAAAAAAGTAAAGAAAAACAATCCGGATTTTTTTCTTCAGTGTAGTAGAATGGAATCTTCGCTTCGCTCGCTACGCTCATCCAAAAAATATAAAATAATAAACTGGGAAGCTTCGTAAACGCTTTTCAGGCGCGTTGTTGGATGAGCGTAATTGGTGCATTGAGCTGCCATGTTGTAAATGCAGATGTTCTGTTGTTCTGTGAAAAAATCCTTACATTCAGATAAAGCATGTAGGTGTTATAAGTCGAAGAAATTTTTTTTAAACGAAATAAGGCGTAAAATTTTGATTTTCATGAGAAGTAATTTTTTGATTGCGCTCAAATTCACAAGAATATATTTTTTCATAAAATTAAGATTTTGTGAAAAAATCATTACAATCGGATAAAGCATGTGGTGTTAATAAGTCGAAGAATTTTTTTTTAAACAAAAAAAATCGTAAAATTGCAAATTTCATGAGAAATAATTTTTTGATTGCGCTAAAAAACGTGGCCATAGTAGATGTTACATAAAAAGCTCAACACCTTTGATTTTAAAGTTGCAGAAATTGTAAAGCAACTGGTGTAAGATTGAATTCATGCCGAGGCTTTTGTGACGTAGTTTCACCGTCCTGGCACCAATTCCATCACACGGCCCTTTGCCATTATTGCGGCAAAAATGTGCCATTCGGCCATCATTCCAAAGTCTTCAACATGATGGCAAAGATAAATTAAGTTTTTTCCTAGCAGCACCATCAGAAAAGTAGGTACTATACATATCTAGTACTTTGGTAGAAAAGTTAGAAAATATGCTCAATACTGAACACCAGAGAAAATGACTTCTATCCACCAATTGACAAGAACTCCCAAAGTTATAGAACATCTAGGCCTAATCTATCAACTTCCAGAATGCTTTACTAGCTAAAACAAAATCGTGAACGGGTGAGTTATTGTCCATCAAAATAAAAGACTATGTTGCGTGTTTACTGTTTACGATGGAAAGTGGTGGCTAGGAATAATAAAAGAGCAATCCTTAGAAAATATGGACTTCTAAGTTATTTTCTTTCACCCATCTGGTCTAATTTTAGACTATCTAGCAATGATACTGTTTGGGTACAGCACGTAACCATCGTACGCAAACTTTCACCTCTTGAATAAACTATTTCCCGGGACGTTTCCACAACATAACTGATAAAATCAACACAGACAGTAATCCTCCTTTGTAAATCAGTTTTTATAACTGAATAGGATAGACGTCAAATAAATAAATAAATAAATAAATAAAATAAATTGATTCAACTCAGTTTTGAGTTAAATGTGCACTCCTACAATTATTTTTCATTTCATTTCATTTTCATTTTATTGTCTTGTTTTGTATACCTAATACTAGCTACTAGAGAAAAATGTGAGGAACTAATACTAAATATGTGCGATTGTCCGACTACGAGCCTTCAATCCGATATATCGTACAATTACAAATTTGTTGATTATTTAAAAATTCAGCATTTCTATACCCCTCAAAAAAACAAAACAACACTTTCAGGTGTTTAAGATGAATGCCCACTGATTCTGGAAATCACCATTCCAAATTTGCAAATACATGCCCTTTGGGTGAAAAATGGCATCCAAAATGGCAAATTTTGAGTTTCTAAAATTTTCAATATTATTTTTTTCAGTGAAGGGTTGAAAAAAACAACAGAATGTTTTTAGATAGGTACACATGTGTAGTAAATGACCTTTAAAAGGTTTTTTATTTAACCCTTATAAAAAATTGATGTAAATATGGCAAAAAATGCAAATTTGACAAGGAAATTTGATAAAATTGAGTGCCCTATTAATTATTACAAGTATATCCAAATGTGACATAGTATTATGCTAGAGCATTGTTCACAGAATGTATTGCAAGTATTCCCATCTTGATATCTCACTAGTTTTCAAATGGCAGCAATAATCGCTATGGTCTGCGAAGGTCGATTTCTCGTAAAAAGACTAACTTTGATAAATCGTGGCTCAAGAGAACGGTTAATCACTACAAAAAAAAAGAAAGTGTGTTCTAAGCTCAGCTCATTGGTGGTAACCAACATGTAAAATTTAAACAAAATCAAAAATCAAGGCGCACACCCATGTTGTTCATTTGACATGGAAAGACCCAGAGACATTAAACCAAAGCGACCAAGCCAACCCGTAGGCCCCGATGCAATCGACAAGTGAGCAATTACCAACCAAAAATTGAATATATATTTTTTAACAGGAAATCTAGCAATCAGTTTATTTATTTAACGTCTATCCTATTCAGTTATAATAAAAACTGACTTACAAAGGAGGACAACTAAATAAATCTAATTACATAGATACAGAAACTAATTTGAAACTACAGTGGCGCACGCAGGATTTTTTTTTTTTTTTTGTGGGGGGGGGGGGGGGTAAAAAATTGTAACTATTAGTTTATTGCATTTTTTATTATTGTAAAGTAAACTATGTTACATCACACGGTGCTTAATTTATAACAATCAAATGTTGAGTCTTCTAGGGGTTTTAGACAAAATTTCCAGGACTTCGTCTAGGGTCACTGGGATGTTGTCGTGAATGAAAGCCAAAGCAAGACCGTTCAGACGATTTTCTGTAGTTGTGCTTCGTAAGCAAGTTTTCTGGTACTTCGAGGAGGAGAACGACCTTTTGCAGGAGCATGTGGTTACAGGAAGTGTGGCCATTATAGTTAGAAGATTATGTATCGTCGGAAACATTGCAGAATTGCATACTTGCAATGCATCCAGAGCACTTTGACAGAGGCTTTCGAAGTCCATTTACATGATTTTTGCCACAAGGTTACAACTTAAGAAAATACTAATCAATTCTTTCAGTGCTCAATATAATAATGAGATGAGACTTTCTTACCCTCGACTTCGTCTCTGAAGGTAAAGCTGAAGAAGAACTAGTACTGCTACTCGCAGTTGATGACGATGTTATTGATGAATCCTCATCTCTTTTTAAAGAGCAAGAACTTATCCATGATATCGACAAGTGGCGACTGTCATTGAAGTGTCGGGTAGCGCGCATGCGCACGCTATCAGGAGAAGGGTGCCAAGCAAGAGAATGCGAAGACATACCAAGGTTACCATAAAACCATAAACTGCTTCGTTGGAGGCTGACCATGTTCACACAAAACATAAAATTCTCACTCACAGCAAACGGCAAAAATCAAAATTATTGAATGCAAATGTTTGTGGGCGGTTAACCTGCAAACAGGTCCACTTATTTTGATTATTATTATTATTATTATTATTAGTTGTTTTTTCTGGCTCTGGGGAGGGTTTTAACGCCCAAACCCCCCCACCTCCCTCGGTGCGCCAAGCTGTGAAACAGTAGCATCAATTTTGTAAACAAATAAAAATGATATTAAATGTATTTAATGAATGAATCAAAAATAAAAAAGGGTGGGGAATGAAAAGAAAAGGAAAAAAAGGGGGGGGGGGAAAGAAGAAAAAAATTAAATTAAAAAAGAAAAACAAAAGAAAAAAACTGATTTATTAGACGATCCCACTCAAACGAATATGAGGTTTGCCAAAAATCAGGAACAGCAAATCAGAGAGTATAATCAAAAAAACTTTCGCGGAAGAATCCACTGAACGCAAATCTTTATTCTTGTGTTCAATCTTCATTTTTGTGTTCAAATCTTGATAACAGTTTAGTCCAAAAAAATCTTGACTCTAATATATAATTAGGCCCTATATCAGATATATAATTATTAAAATTGTTCATGTCAAAAACTGATCATAGTAATGATACAGGACACCTAACTGAAGTTGTAAGCTCCATCAGTGGGCGGTAACCAGCCAATCTAGGCAGAAAAATATAGTTGAAAATACATTGATAAAAATTATCATAGAGATAAGTTTCTTAGCGTTTTAGGTTTGTGATGCAACAAAATGCTAATTTTGACAATTCAAAATGCTAATTTTACTAAAAATAATGTTTTTAATGCCTATTGAGAACTAGTTTAGCAATGTATTCTAGCGTTTTATGTGACTATATTGAATTGAAATGTTCCTATAATTCATCATTTACCATTAGAAGTGTATAAGAAACACCCTACATTTAGGGTTTGGTGGAAAAGAAACCAATTGATGCTACAAAATGCTAAATTTGTCAAAATTAATGCTAAATTTCTAAATTTAAGTGCTAAAAAAACGTATCTCTAATTATCATAATCAAAGCAATAATGAACAAACAAAGAGAAAACACACGAAAACAAAAAAAACAAAACAATCGACATCTGATCAGTGACATGGAGTGCGTTCCGATAACTGCTGGCTCTACTGGGAGCACAGTAAACACCAGTGCTAGCCTGCGCGGTCAGTAGGCCTAGAAAACGGAATGGTTCCCAGTAAAAGCATCCAGCACAAACACTGCAGCTGTCAGAAAAATAATCGTGCAGTCAATTTAAAACATGATATTAATTATTTAGGGTAAACTTGAAGAGATGAAGAGAAATGAAAAGATTTCACGTTTATTATCAGTTATGGATTCAACAAATAAATTATTCTCTTGGCGGAATATTTAAAGCCGTCATCTAGCCTAGGCCTAGGCCTAAAGTCTTCGACCCATTAATTGCAAGCTATGAATTAAAAAAGAAGTGTAAGCTCGCAAATAAATATTCTTAGCACATTCCAAATTATTATTGTCATTTTTATTCCAGTGCAATATCAAATATCTCATTTTTTCTGAACAAATAAAGCAATTTATTAACTTTGGAAGCAAACAGACATTTCAACGCCGCTATGACACTAGCTGGTTTACTGGCGATACTGGGCGAAAAACCTCCAGCACTTCCAGTTACTGAAGGCGCTGGGCCAGCAATTTACGAGACGCTCAGCACACTGCTGACAGCAGTTAACGGAACGGGTCCAGTAAAGCTGGCAGTACGTCCAGCAGGTAACGGAACGCACTCATGGACAGTGCGAGCACCCGCGGATCAACGCCAAAATCAACAAGGCTGATTCAGAACTTAAGCTCGGTGCACATACTTTCCGAAGGTTTTAGGTTTATGGTCTAAGGGTGTGTCTGAATTATGGTCCAAGTCCAGGTGTAGGTCCAAGTCCAACTCAATGTTAAAGTGCTATACTAGCCTACAGTAGAGCTGCCTGCCGGGCAAAGTCAACACTACCTAAAGTTAGGTTAGGTGTTCATTCGAGAGTCCTTTGTGAAGTATTTGTTTATTAAAAGTATTTGTACATCTAGTAAAACCAATGAAATACGTGATAAAAACAAACAAAACTTAAATGTTTACCTTTATTTAACATTGCATTCATTTGTTGTTTCTCTCATTGTCGCGGACGGCCATTTTGAATCGGACCTAAAACGAGTGTACACTTTCGATTGCTCGATCTATTTGTCGACTTGGACCAAGAATGGACCTAGACTTAGACTTTTCAGACAGTACTTCACACGCCATCGACAGATAATCAGTACCTAACTACGTTGTTAGACGTGAAATTGAATTTGGACCTAGACTTTGAATAATTTTCAGACACACCCTAAGAGATGTTTTTCTATAACGTTTCTAGTACGCGCGCTACCATTGGCCGGATTTATGAGAGCTCGCTTCTCATTGGCTGGGTTTAGTGTTTATAGTGTGTAAGAGCTAAGAAGTTGAAATATTTTCATCTTGTTAAACCTTAGACCCTAAACCTTAAACCTTGGAAAAGAATGTGAACGCGATAACTCATTGGGCATGTTTCAACTTCGTTAAACCATAAACCTTAAAAAGTTATGTGCACCGACCTTTATGTGCCTCATTGCTAGGACAGCTCAAAAGTCAGTTTACTAATTCCTTACCCATGAACTGATGGGACTTTTAAGTCCAAATCAATTTTTTTTAACTCTGTCTATAGCAGGAATTGAACCCTGGACCTTCTGCGTTGGAAGCAGAGACGTTAACCACAAGTTCAACGAGCCACACATCTAAGAGATGCCATTTAGATAAGTCTTTATGTAGTTTTCCATTGGTTGCACTAGTATGCATCAAATTGCCACTTGTCATTTATTTTGTTCAACTTTGTAATGTTGTTCTAGTGGAGATCTACGACATCCGTGCACTCAACGAGTGCATGGAAAACGCCACCTACATTAATGGATGGCAGTCGGGGTGTGTGAATCCTGAATCCAAATACCGTTTTCACTTATTGCAGGTTGCACATAAATTGAAAGGCATAAAATAGGTGCAAACCTCATACCATTTTAAAACTTTGTTTTTAACGTTTTTCATTGATAAGCTAGAGGCAGAGGTGTTCCTTAACTTAAATTGTTCACCAGACCCTGCAAAAAAGCATAAAATACTGTAAAATTTCTTGCCTGCCCTAGCTATTGCAAAAAAAATAAATAAATAAATACAATTGCTGGCATTGGAGGTGCCAGGTCTGAATTGAATGTCTAATACGAACTATTTGTGAATATTATTAAAATTTGGAATAGTCACAGTTCACACACCCCTAGATGGCAGGGAACAAAGTAGCCCCAAGTAAGAAGAACAAAACAACATAGGAATTACGTAATTTTTAATAAGTTTTTATTGTATTCACCGTCCATAACACATGAATTACATTTAACGCTTCCTGCGAAGCGAGAGAGAATTGCGGCGCAGCCAGCAGGCCTTGCGCGAACCACCAATGGTCTGGCTGTACCGATGTCCCTTCCCCAAACCTCGGGACTTGCGCCCCGCCGAGGTCTTACCGCGAAGTTCTCGGTGTTTGTGCACCGCTTGGCAAATCCAATTCACCTTTGGATCCCGGCGGATAGCCTGGAAGTGGAACACACGCATTAGTTTACATTATAGGCCGTGCTACAGAAGGTTGCCGTCAATATAATATCTTCCACTCCGGGCTGTCGGCAGTCAAACCGGTTTTTAAGGGAGGTTCTCTAGGTACACGTAGCCTCAGGCGCTGACGAGCCTAACTGAAAGATGATATAGGCTCGAGATTAGCCACTGAGCGTGCCACTAAAAATACACGCAGCGCTCTGGGCGGCCACTGGGGGAACAAGTTGACTGAATCACCTGTAGAATTTGACATTGCTGTAATGGCTATAACAACGCAAATTGTGTTATTAACCCTTTTTGGTAAGTTTTTTTTTTTATTGTTATTTAGAAGGCAGTGGAACTGCTAACTATAGTAAGTGCATTAAAAGACCTGTATAGGCACAGAGCGTTCGTACAACTAGCGCCATCCATGGACGAATTCGGAACAACTTGACTGAATGATTGTCTTCCTTAAACACCTTTCTTTGCTATTAGCTCACGTGTCGGAGTGAATTATTTTTGTTTTCACTGTATTGCAGGACTAGAATGGATGTTGAGAATGTTTGTAGGATATTAGAACGAAGTTATATTTACAGTTTTCGACAGACCCCTGAGGGAATGGCCGGCAGACTGGTCCAAGCAGAGAATGATAGATGAAGTTTTTCTGTACTACATTTTTACTAGAAAGCTAGACCCCGACTTGGAGAGGTGAATTGGCCGGCAGAGCTGGCCATGTATGCGGAGGATGTGAATAGATGAAAGTTTTTCTGTACCATTAACATTATTTACTAATTGCAAAAGTGTATGTAATTTAGACACAAACTGAAATTGGCCAGCATAAGTAATAGCCAACATTCCTAAATTCCGAGGTAATCCTAGCTTATTCTGGCATAGGCCTATCTGATGGAATTTTGCGTCCTAGATTAAAGTTTGTGATCTGACCAGTTGTCACTTTATGCATGATCAGTTCATGACAGATCAGTCTGTAGGTTACGTATCACGGATACACAAACACAAAGAAGAAAAAACTCGGAGCGGAAGAAGTGGCCTAAACTAATAAAGAGTAGAAGCTATTGCATTGTATGGTACTAGCTAGCATGCCTATAAGTAAATTTGACAATGACGTGACAATCATCAGCTAGGCCTAGAGCCTATGCCTGCCCACACATTCACTGAAATTGGGGTTAGATTTAGCTTTGATATCTCCAGGAAGGCAGTTAGGCCTAGGAACCTTTTTGGTTTGACCTAGGCCCTAGGTTAAAGTCTTATATGTTTGCCTATGCCTGTCAGGACAGTCAGTAGTGTCTACTTAATAATGCATTGTTGCCCATGTCACTGGATTCAGTTCTTATACAAAGTAAAGTGGCCAGGACCTAGGTGCGCAGCTAATTAACCATAGGCCTAGGCCTACAGAAGAATCAACACAAAACCGGACAAGATAGCTGCTCAAACTTCAAGAATAAGCCTCAGAGCCTAGGCACCGAGGGCCTAGGCCCAGGTATTGTAGCATGTAGGGTTTAACTTTACGCCCCTGCCCTGGGACATCTTTTAATGTAGGTAACTAGGCCTAATGCACTTCAAATCAATTATTCACGCGACATAGGCTTAGACCTTCCGGCACGTTGCGAGTGAACTTCTTGATATATTGTGTGTTTGGGTATTTATTTCCTATTAGAGGAATATCTTCGTTGACTTGTTAAAACACTGAAATCACGATTCTCTGTCTTATTTCACGTGTCAGCCAGGGTTTTGTCTCTAAAAGCTCTGGATAGGGGCTAGTCAAGTTGTTCGGAATTGCAAACAAAAACATCCACTTTTAAATCATGATGTTTAGCAACTAAAACAATTTTTGTAATGTGGTTTTAGGCCTATACTTTTTCAGGTAAATGATAAAAACATAATAAGCAATTGTTTGGTTTCATATCCTGCATGAACCTTCTGAAAACCACATTTAATAACACATTTCATGTTGTTATAGCCATTTCAGCAATGTAAATTCTACCAGTGATTCAGTCAACTTGTTCCCCCAGTGGCCGCCCAGAGCGCTGCGTGTATTTTTAGTGGCGCGCTCAGTGGCTAATCTCGGTGCCCATAGGAGGGCATCATATACAAAGTTTGAAATTTTTTATGTTTTAGTGGGAGGTGTAGTAAAGTGTGCAGAAACACCCATGTCGGGGCTGCCCCGACATATGACCGAAAAGGTTCGTGCAGAATATGAAACCAAACAATCAAATTATCTTATAAAAATAAATAAATCTAAATAAGTTAATTTTAGTTTGAGTCTGACCTTCACTCAGTATATAAACTGAGTTTGTTACAGACTGGGGGACTTTAAACAAACACCAAGCCACCCTAGTAGGCATTCGATTCGCAATCGCGGTGACGATAACCAACCAAAATCGATATTTTTTAATAGAAACTATACTGCAATCAGTGGTATGTTACAGTGTCGAACACCTGGAACACGCTAAGAATCACATGCTCGTATTAGACACTGCTGAAATTTCATTATGGCTTCGTTGCTAGGTGCTCCAAGTCACCGTTTTCAAAGCTCCTAGACAAAATCTGATGACTTAAGTCCAAACAGAATCTTAAAAAACTCTTACTTAAGGGGAATAACCCTGGAATTCTGTTGAACAGATAGTTAACAAAAGACAACGAACCAACATCATTCTTACACTTATACTGAAAAAGCATAGGCCTAAAGGCTCATTCACAACCAACTTAACAGCTAACTTATCCTCTAACTTTAGGTGGCTGTTCATGATAGATGTTTTTAAACCAATCACAACAATACAGATTTGCAGTGTTTACTTTTATCGCGCCAATGCTTGTTGCCAATGCCAAATTGTCGGCTCGAGTCACTCTCCGATTGGTTTATTCTTAATGTTAAGTTAGCTTCTAAGTTTAAGTTTGAAGTTTGCAAACTTTCTGCTGATGATAAGTGTAAGTTAAAGGCTAAGTTTTGGTCATGAACAGACATGTTGTTTTCCATAAGACAAACCTTTAAGTTACCAGCTAGGTTTGTTGGTTGTGAATGGGCCTTAAAACAACATTACAAAAATAGTTTTGTTGCTAAACAATAAACAACATGATTAAAAGTGGATGTTTTTGTTTGCCATTCCGAACTATCACTAGGAAAACGCTTAAGTCCCGCCGCGTTGTTGGATGAGCGTAATTGGTGCATTGAGCTGCCATGTGTTACGCGGATTTTCTGTTGTTCTGTGAAAAAATCATTACTTAGTCGAAGATTTTTTTAAATTAAATTAAATTAAATAAATAATTAACTTAATTTTTTAATTAATCGTAATTTTTAAAAGAAAAAATCGTAAAATTGCAATTTTCATAAGAAATAAATATTGATTGCGCTCAAATTTAACACAAATATATTATTCATGAAATTAAGGTTCTGTGAAAAAATAATTACAATAGGATAAAGCATGTAGGTGTAATAAGTCAAAGAATTGTTTTAAAAAAGAAAAAACCGTAAATTTCGATTTTCATGAGAAATAATTTTTCGATTATGCTCAAATTTCGCACGAATATCTTAATTCATGAAATTAAGGTTCTGTGAAAAAATCATTACAATCGGTTATAAGCATGTAGGTGTATAAGTCGAAGAAAGTTTTTAAAATAAAAAAAATCGTAAATTGCGTTTTTTATGAGAAAAATTTCCCGATTGCGCTCAAAACGTGGCAGTCCTAAGTTCAGAGATTTCGAAGGCCTCCATGAAATTTCAATCGGAGTATCGGTTTTGCCGGAATCGTGCTAACGAACAGACAAAAATACAGAAAGAAAAAAAAACATTCCGGATATTTTTTTCCAGTGTAGTGAAATGGAATCTTCGCTTCGCTCGCTACGCTCATCCAACAACTTGACCAGCCCCTAGACCCTATCCAGAGCTTTTAAAGACAAAACCCTGGCTGACACGTGAAATAAGGAAGATAATCTTGATTTCAGTGTTTTAACAAGTCATATCCCTCTGTGACAATTCGACTTCCTTCGCCTACCTAGCCCTATAATTATTTGAAGCTCCAAAACCTCGGTGGCAATTGTCCTTCAACAGTCTATTCTGAACCTTTATTCCCCATGATACAAGTAGGGCCTAGGTACAATCTCAACACCCAGTCAATATTACCTTCATTACCTTTGGCTAGAGAAAGGAAAACAAAAACATTAACTTGAAACTTAGTTAGCTTCAGTCCAAAATCACTGCAGCAATCACTGTTCACAAAGGAAATCCTTTGATTAGGGACAAAAACACGCAAGGTCAAAAACAAGCTCTGATCGGAACAACACACCTTGCCTGAAAACTAGGAATAAACTTGTAGTCCCAAGCAAAAAAGATGAAGAATATATAAATTGGCAACTATTGATACCAACTTCTAACACTTCACAAAACTCACTATTGAATTGAACACTCCCCACTTCCCGATCAGGTCTGAAATATAACACAGAGGCTTAAATCTCTAAATAAAATGCTCAGTAGCTCTACAGTTATACTAAACCAATAACAAAGCTATGAAAGTTAAATTTATTTATTTATTCAAAAGCATTTCATACAGATTCATGTGGTAGCACTCAAGGCTTCCAAATATTGAAAATAAGTCAATTTTTAAAAGTTTGTTAAGAATATGTTGAAATAAAGTCAGTGGTACTATAGAAGACCTTGTCAACAAGAAAATCGTTCAGCTTTCGCTTGAAAGCATCTCGCGTCGGAGCCTGTGTGATCTCTCTTGGAAGACAGTTTGTTACTTTTACACCCAAGTGGAGTGGGGTTTTGTCCAGCTTCTTTAGCCTGTGCCGCTCAACGAATATTTTCCCTGCAGTTCTTGTATCATGGTTATGAACGTCGGCTCCTGTGACCGTCAGCAAGGGATTGTCCCTAATGAACAGGGCCAAGGCCTTAATATGAATACCAGGAAGTGTCATGATACCAAGAGTTTTGAAGGCTGCTCAACAAGATTCCGTTGGTTGTAGTGCAGCTATGTATCGGATCGCTCGCTTTTGAAGTCGAAACACCCTTATACTATCGGAGGCACCACCCCAAAACAGCACTCCGTATTGGAGATGGGACTGGAGAAGAGCAAAGTACGCAGTTTTCACCGTTTTCACAGTGCACTGTCTCATAAGGATTTTTATGCTGAAACATGCTGTGCTTAGCTTCTTACATAGTGAGTCGATGTGACTACTCCACTTTAGCCTGTAGTCGATGATCAGACCCAAAAACTTGGCGTCCGTGGAGACCTCGACCGGGGCCTCCAGGTGGGGTTGCTCCCCCTTTGTGGCAAAAGCAATGGCTACAGTCTTGTTTATATTAAGTGCAATTTTATTCGGATGACAGTATTGTTCAAGCTCCATAGCTTTTTGATGCAATGCTTGCTCTAACTCGTCAGTGGTACCGCCAGTCAGAACAGCACTAAAGTCATCAGCAAACTGGGTTTTGGTTCCTAGTTGTATATTTTTTGACATATCGTTGACATAGATGCTGAAGAACGTGGGGCTAAGAATGGACCCCTGGGGAATTCCATAAATGGAATTTTCCCAGTTTGCTTCTCCGCTACCGTCTCCTAACCGCACACTTTGCTTCCTTCCCGTTAGAAAGGACTTGACCCAATTGTTTTCAGGACCTGTGATTCCATAGAATTTAAGTTTTTCTATAAGAGTGGTATGGTTTACCGTGTCAAAAGCCTTGGTTAAATCAAAAAAGACTGCTCCTACACTCAGTTTATGATCCAGAGCATCTTCCACTGCATTTGTCACGCGAAGGACAGCAGATGTGGTCGAGTGATTTTTTCTAAAGCCATGCTGTTCAACGCACAATAAGTTGTTTCTTTCCAAGTGCTTAACTAGTACGATAAGGAAAAGCTTCTCCAATATTTTGGAGAATGCCGTTGGCAGTGCAATGGGGCGATAGTTAAGTTGTCATGATAAAAAGGTCACCAAGATTTGTCTATGGTCTACAATTTAGTAATTTAAAAAATTAATACTTTAGACAAATGGGAAGAAAGAGAAAGGGAAAAGCTTTTGCGTGTCAATGAAAAACTAGGGTTTAAGTTCCCAACCTGTAAGGTAGGTATATTGTCCACCAAAACACAGGATACAATTTTGCAGTTGGCCTACCTAGATCGATCTGGTCTAAGATGGGGACTCTATAGCCAGAAACAACACTACAATGGTAGGCTATACAGATAAGTTTAGTATACAAGCAGGGCTCGAATTTTAAAATATTTACCACTCGCCCGCGAGTGTTCGTGTAAATTTACTAGTCCGAAATTAAAAACACTAGTCCGTATTCCTACTCCAAACCACTACTAGTACTACGATAACTTAAATACGTAATTTCGTAATAATAATAATTACGTAATAGTTGGCTACCATTTACAAATGTACTGTGTTTATCTCCTACGTTAGATATCTCACAAACAGAACAAAACATCTAATGAAGTTGTTGGTCAAAACGTAGCCACGTTTGTTCTGTTAGCCAGCGTTCTTGAAAAAGGCACACACGATTCTTCTCATATTTTGCATTGTCTGCAGTAGGATTAGGTTTCTGTTTCTTGTTTGGGTTATCAACTCCTTATAAATACCGCCACATATTTGTTGACCGCGTAGTTTGAAACGTAATGTACGCAATTTATGTTACGGCTCACCAAAAAAATCACTCGCCCGCCGGGCGAGCGATTTCCAAAAGTTACTCACCCGCGCAACAATACACTCGCCTCGGGCGAGCGTTAAATTCGAGCCCTGTATACAAGGCAAAACACAATATTAGCACTCATATTTCTACTTATCTAGCTGCGAGATTGACGGGACTGCAGAGATGTCAAGACAAGTAGACCTCAAAGTCTGTCACTACAATACCAAGCTCCTCCAATAGTATGCTGATGATTGAAATATGCGTATTATTCGTCCAGTCAACTCTTCAGATGGATTGATGTCAGTTCGAAAATTCATTGTTTACGATCGCAAAAATCTTCTCTTGAGGTAACAGCAGTGATCTCTTAGAGCAATGTTGAAAAATACATACGAGCGGCTCCCTCTTTAATAATGGTAGCAGTCAGCTTTATCAGCATCAACAAATTTAGTGGTGGCTCCCTCTTTAATAACCGTAGTGATCCTTTTTATCGACCTCGCCGAGTCGTACTGGTGGCTCCCTCTTTAAAAACGGTAGTGATCATCCTTATCGACCTCGCTGAGTAGTACTGGTGGCTCCCTCTTTAATAACGGTAGTGATCCGTTTTATCGACCTTGATGAATTTCTTGATTACAACATGTGAATCAATATTTTAAGACTCTCATCATTGTATTTGTTAGATTTTGTAATTAAAATCAACAATAAGTATGTTATTTGGTTATTAATGAATTTCGGTAAATGGCCTTTACATACGTTCTCTTCATTGCCGGTCTTGTCTTTCACAGCTCAAAGCTACTACAGCTCGTAATGTATTCCAACGACAAAAGCTCCGCGTTAGGCTTCGACGCTTTATCCAGTCAAATTGTTTCCCAAAAGATTCTTCATCTGTGTCTACAGCCTACACTTCTCGTAGGCCTAATCGTTCTTTGATGTTCTCGAAGAAGACTTTCCAATAGATTAAACACTCGCGTTCACTTTAAAGATACCATGTTGGTTTTAACTCCAATTTAGATGCGGCAAAATGCTTAATTCACTTTCAGACTAGCTCGTAGCCATAACGGCACCCGTCCGTATTCAAAGACCTCACGGTCACAGATAACACCAAGCCCCTCCACTCCACACAAGGCCTCAACTTGTAACTTCTCGCCCACACACCTCTCCTCACAAGGGATTCACTACATCTGACGAAATTTCTTCAAAAGGACGCTGTTTTGAGAAATAAAAGGGTTTCCCGACCATTTGCACAACTTGTTACCAGTGTTGTGTTGTTGAATTAATGATTTCTGACAGTGAAGGTTTTTAGTTAAGATTCATAAGTTAGCTTATCATTGGTAACTCACAAAAAACTTACTTCTAGAGTCAAAATTGACCTCGGAGAGAAACACAGAAAGAAACAGCAACAACCGATAACCTCACTTTGACATTGCCCAGCCAGGACTCACCCAACAACATTTTATAGGCTGAGCCTAGCTCAACCATGTCAAATCGAGTCAAATCCATTAGTCACGACTAATAAGTCGTATGTGGAGAAACTTTTCTAGGGATTATATATATTATATAGCCTATATTATATATTGGGGGGCCAATATAGAAATCCACTAGGCTCGACTGTGAAGCCTACAAGTGCTAGCCTAGGCCTAGGTTTTGATGAAAAATAGTAGACAGATACAAAATTGGGTTCTGCTATAACTCGAATACGAAATAAATACCCAAACACTCAATATATCACTAAATTAATTTGCAACACGCCGCAAGGTCAAGGTCTAAGCCTATGTTGCATGAATAATTGATTTGAAGTGCATTAGTTACCTACATTAAAAAATGTCCCAGGGGCATAAAGTTAAACCCTACAGGCTACAATTATATCTAAGCCTAGGCTCTGAGGCTTAGTTTCTTGAGAACAGTTTTAGCCTTTCTGTAGGTTTTGTGTTGATTCTTCTGTAGGCCTAGGCCTATAGTTAATTAGCTAGGTGCCTAGGCCCTGGCCACTTTACTTTGTATAGGAACTGAATCCAGTGACATGGGCAACAGTGTATTAGTATTACTATTATTTAGTTGACTGTCCTGACTCCTGACAGGCATAGGCCTAGAACCTAAATCTAGGTCAAACCAAAAAGCAAGCAAAAAGCAAAGCAAAAGGCCTACGTCCGCCTAGGTGGGGCCTAAGCCTTCCTGGCAATATCAAAGCTAAATCTAACCCCAATTTCAGTGAATGTGGGCTGGGCCTAGGCTGGACTATCGAGTTAAGTAGGGTCTATCTGTGATGAGTCCGATTTCAAATTTTTGCAGGTGCAAAATACCAAAATGAAAACAATATGACTTGGGCCGCTAGGTTCTATCTGCCACATGATCTGTCAACTGTCATGATGGAAACTAGACCTCGTCAGTCATAACTTCAGACCTTCCACAGATATACCTAGGCTAGGGCTACCTCTGGACCTAGGACTGTTGGCTATTACTTATCGGCCCAAGGTTCAGGCTTGTGTCTAATTAATACACTTTTTGCATTAGTAAATAAATGTAGGGTTACAGAAAAACTTTCTTCTATCAATTCACTGATTGGACCAGTCAGTCGCACCATTCCCTCTCACGTGGTCTGGTCTGCCAGGAAAACTGTAAAATATAACATAATATGTTTCTGTGTTGGCTATTCGATTTGAACAGCCAACAATGCAACAGCATCCTACTAACATTCCCAACATCCATAATAGTCCTGCAATACAGTAAAAACGAAAATAATTCACTCTTGAGTCTTGACACATGAGCTAATAGCATAGAAAAGTGCGCCAGGAAGACGATAATTCAGTCAAGTTGTTCCGGATTCGTCCACGGCTGGCGCTAGTTGTATGAACGCTCGGTGCCTATAGAGTCGAGTGGTAACCATTTAATGACAATTTAAACAAACTCAAGGGGCTTCTTAGGCCCACTCACATGCATTTGCATTGCTCGTGCAAAACAAGAGATTAAATTTTCTGCTTTTTTTCAAGCAATAATTTTACAGGATGATCTACATAAGCCCGGCAACGATAACTATAACAGTAAGTTGGTCACTATTGGGATGTCAACGGGTAGGCCCTACCCATTACCCGTTACCCGGATTTACAAGTTTTTTCCCGTTGTCCAAGGTGTAATTTTTCCATTAGGCCTATAAACAATGATCGCGATCTTTTTTACGGGACAGACAATACAGAAAAGAGCTGCAAGAAGGGTACATCGAAAGGGAAATACGTGGAAGGAGGAAGTGGAATACAGGTTATAATGGTACTGGGAATATTCCCGAGGAGGGACACTAACCAATGGGTTATTGAGGAGATAAACGGGGGGATTGAGCAGGCGTGCAAAGAGGCTGGGGCCTACTTTATTGACACCGAAGGGAGGATTGGGGTGGGGGACCTAGAAGTGGACGGGGTACACTTGACAAGAGAGGGGGGATATAAGTTGGGTGAATATATTCTCCAGGAAGTGGAAGGGTGGAGGGCACATAACAGGAAAGAGGGGCACTTGTGAGGAAAAGAATGGGAAGATAGAGAAAACGAGGACAAAGGGAACAAGGGGAGCATAGAGATAAGGGAAGTAGATAAGGAAGGAAAAGAAAGGGAAGAACGAGAAAATGAGGGCAAAGGGAACAAGGGGAGCATAGAGTTAAGGGAAAAATGGGGTGAGGGAAACAGGCAAAGGGGAATAAGGAACTATGGGGATGGGGATGCGGGACATGACAGTAGGAAAGATAGGGGGTTAACAGTGCATAATGGGGTATACCACCAAATTATGAATAACGTAGATGCATGTGATAAGGGTTTGAGGAGAGATAAGGATCTTGAAGTAGTTAGTAATAATGACAAGGAAATTCATGGACTTGATAGAGGAAACAATTACAACTTAGACTGCTTGCGGCAGAAGGAAGGAACGATAAGGGGGTATTACTCATGAATGCAAGGAGTATTAAGGGGAAGCAGGTCAAATTCTGGACATTGGTTGAACTTTATGATGCGGATGTGGTGGTTGCCGTAGAAACATGGTTGGACGACAGCAGACTAGATGGGGAAATTGGACATACTGGTTACAATGTATTCAGAAGGGATAGGGATAGCCATGGGGGAGGCTTACTGGTGGGATGCAAAATTGAGCTTAAGGGTAGAGTAGCATGGAAGGAGAGTACATAAATGAGCTAATGGGAATCAAAATAATGGAAGGGAATAAGGAAATTGAGATAATGGCAGCCTACAGGCCACCAGGGGATAATGATTACCCTATTCTAACAGCAATTGGAGATAGGATCAGAGGGGATAATAAAATTATCATAGCAGGGGATTTAAATATGCCCAAAGTTAAGTGGGAAGGGGGAGTGGTTAACACTGGAAGCAAGGCACAGAAGATGGCCAATGTAATAATAAACGAAGGTTTTGAGCAGATTGTAGAAGGAATCACAAGAGAAAATAAGACTGGAGGGAATCTTCTGGATGTGATTATGGTAAGACCAACAGATTGCTGGCTTGAATGTGCAGTTATTAACGGTATAAGTGATCATAAGGCAGTTTTAGCAGTGATTGAAGGGGGTGCAGGAACCAGGAATGACGATGTGAAAAAGACTTCGTGGAAGTACAAAAAGGCGGATAAAGACAGCATTAGGGAATTCCTAAGGGAGAAATATCAGGGGTGGAGAGAAGCGAGAGGGAGTGTAGAGGAAATGTGGGGTGGTTTTGTAGAACACCTATGCAAGGAGGCCAGGGAAAACTGGGTACAAAAGAGGGAAAATAAAACCTAATGATGATCCTCCTTACTACAATACTCATATAAGGGCACTAAAGAAGAAGGGAAGGAAGCTATTCAATAAGTATAGAAGAACAAGGGATTAGAAAGACAGAGAAAATTTCAAAGAGGTCGAGAGGAAACTAGTAAGAACTAAAAGGGAGAGATGGGAGGAGCATATGACTTGGGGCGCATTCCGATACTCGCTACGTAGCGCAGTAGCCGCGCTCCACCCATTCCGAAATTAGCTCCAAACGCCCCGCCTTGTGTTCCGAAATACGCTACTGGAGCATTCTCAGCGCGCTCCTAACGCTGAGGGTTTTCAGCCCGGCACTAGGAGCGTTCCGTGGAGTGGGGGTAAATCAAGATGGCGGCAACTGAAGATTTACGAAAGGACTGCTGAAAATAGCACGTAAACTGTAAGGATGTCTGCGTAGTCCATTAGTCCTCCAAGTTTAAGGTTTGGAAATAATTGTTGATGAAAGAATCAATGAAATAACCATTAATTAAGCATTCTTCTAATTAAGCAATCTGATAATTTCACGGTCAGCCATGTTTTAAACGCTACACCCGTTCCGAATGTTGGAGCATAATCATACGCTCCACTGCGCCCCATAGGCGCTACGGCCGTAGCGACTGGAGCGAATATCGGAATGCGGCCTAACATGATTGATGAGGAGGATAAACAGGGAAGCTGGAACAGGATGTATAACTACTAGGGATGACTTCGGGTACCCGGAAACCGGTTCGGAACCGGTTCCATTACGATCCGGTTCCCCTTTTTTGGAACCGGTTCTATTTTTTAACCTAAAAGTTGCCAACGGCCTAGGCACAGACGAGAATAAATGAGCCAGAAACACCCGTGGTTGCAAATTCTTAGGCCTAGGCCCTGTGAATGTTGCATCGCAATTTTGACCTAGGCTTAGCCTAGGCCCATGTGTTGTCTTATAATAACATTGCAGAACTTGTTAATAACATTTTAATCATATACTAATTCTATTTTTCAAGTTTAAGATCACATATAATCCAAACTTTATGAACGAAAATGAAAGCAAACAATCTTGTAGGCCATTGTTTGTTCAACTGTTCTCACTAAGCAGTTCCTACAATGTCTGGGACACGGCTCCGCCCCCTATCGAAATTCAAATCGATTATCGCCCCCCCATGTTTTCAATCGAAATTAGCCCGCGCAGATTCAAATTTACGAAAATTAAGAAAGAAAAATATGTGTAGGAACCGGTTCCGAACCGGATCCGGCGCGGGTGGATCCGGTTTTCCGGATTTTTCGACCCGAAATCATCCCTAATAACTACGTAAGGGGAAAGAGGGGAAAAAGAGGGGGTTTACCAGTTCTAAAAGGGGATAATGGCACTCTACTAGTGGATAATAAGGATAAAGCGGAGGCCCTTAATAAATACTATGCTGAGGTCTTCCAAGATAGAGATAAAAACAACAACAAGGGACTGAGGGAAGGAAGGGGAGGAGAAGAAATCTCAGTGAACGTTGATAAGGTGACTAAGGTGATAGCCTCGCTTAAGAGAGGGAAGGCCCCGGGTAATGATGGCCTCACGGGTGACTTTCTCCAAATGGCAATGGGGGAGACGGCGCTGTACATGTGTAAAATAATTGAGGCCTCACTTGAGAAAGGGGAGGTGCCTGACAGCTGGAGAGAGGCAATTGTGATACCTGTCCACAAAGGGGGGGAGAAGGGGAAACTAGGAAACTATAGACCAATATCTTTGACATCAGTGGGGTCGAAAATCATGGAAAGGGTAGTTGGGGATTATATAAAGGGGATTATAAGGGAGAAAAAATGGCTGAATGAAAGCCAACATGGATTTAGGAAGGGTTACTCATGCGAGACGCAGCTCATGGGATTGGTTAATGACATTGGTAGCTCACTTGATAAAGGGGAAATAGTGGACGCAGTTTTCATTGACTTTGAAAAAGCATTTGACAAGGTTCCACATGATAAACTAATAGGGAAGCTGGAGGGGGTCATAGATGACCTATGGGTAAACAGATGGGTCAAGGAATTTCTCAATGACAGAAGACAGAGGGTGAAGGTGGGGGTGGACCTTTCAGACGAAGTGGAAGTGACATCAGGGGTGCCCCAGGGGAGTGTGCTGGGACCACTACTGTTTGCAATTTACATTAATGACATAGCAGACAGAATGGGAGCGAAGGTAAGGCTTTTTGCAGATGACTGCGTTATCTACAGAATAATCAAGGTAGTAGGGGACGTAGATGACCTGAAACAGGACTTGGATAGGCTTGGTGAATGGGTAGTGGGAAATAAGATGAGCCTAAACGTAAGCAAATGCAAATGGATAAGATTTACAAGGAAGAGGAAGGTACAAGGGTTAGGGGAAGGGTACTCATTAATGGGGAAGGATCTTGAGAAGGTGGAGAAATTTAGGTAAAAGTGAAGGGTTAGGTACTCAGCGATGCTTTTGATCCGTTTTTGTTGAATAATCACTAGAACAACCATAACAGAGTAATTTTAAATGATTTTTTAACAGGCGCACACAAGTGTTTACAAAATAAAACACAAAACAACATACACTAACAACACTTAACAAACAGCCACCATCACCTCCACCGACCTCCACACTTCGCCATCTTTGAACTCAAATCCAGCCTCAACCAGTGCTATCAACTTATGAGATAAAAATGAAATTCGATGCACAACTGAATGGGGAGCGTTGCCCCCCAACCCCCACCGGGGCTCTGCCCCTGGACCCCAACTCATACCCAACAACAAAACCATAAACACACCTCATTCCAATGAATGCTAACTCAGGAAAACCAGTCAATCCCATAAAATACAAAGGCTTTAGTTGCCAGTACTGCAACACGCCTTTCCCCCCACCTCGCCGTCGCTCCAGTCGACATACAACACACTCTCTCACAACGTAAACAAAACATTAACATTAGCCTTATGTCAATCACAACAAACCTTCTAAATGACCAAAAAACATACTTAAATCAATGTGCGCCGACTTAAATCACTCCACAAATCATGTAAGTAACATCGCTCAATCATTTAAATCACCTTCCAAAGTAATTTCGGTCCGCTGAGTGATTCTGCATAATTATACAGAAATTTAATTACCTAGGAGTATGGCTACAGAGTAAGCTAAGCTGGGAGGACCAGGTGAACGCTACCACGAAAAAGGTTCTTAGATGTCTGAACTTTGTAATGCGAACATTGAAAGGAGCCAGTAGTGAATTAAAGGGACACGCTTATAAAGCGTTGGTGAGACCTGTAGTTGAGTACGCTGGTCTGTATGGGATCCGTATAGGAAAGGGGAAATAGAGGAAATTGAGGCAGTGCAGAAAAGAGCGGCAAGAAGGGTCCTAAGGGAAAGGGGTAACAAGTGGAAGGAGGAGGTGATAAATGAGCAGCTAGTAAGGACATATGATAGTGTTACATTACAACCATGGTACAGAATCTAGGATGGGAAAAGCTGGAGGATAGGAGAAGAATCGACAGATTAGGGAAAATGTATAGGGTGACCAGGGCACATGAAGGTTGGGGAAATGAATAGTCAGCTAAGGAGGGCAACTATGTTGCCAGAGGGGATCACATGTGGAAGTTGAGAGGGAGCATGGGCAACGGACGTAGGCAGATACTCCTTTCTGGCTAGAACGGTGGTTGAATGGAATGGCCTACCAGAGGGAGTTTGTGGAGGAGAAGACCGTTAAAGGCTTTAAGAAACAAATTAAGCTGCTGCCGAAGGTAAATCCGGGTCAGGGGCTAGGGAACAGGCAAGACTAGATCATGCCCATGATTGTGATACGACGAGAGAGAGATAGGGGAAGCTAAGGGCAAGGTACACAGAAACTGGGCATGTAAAATGCATAAGTGCAAAGGATTAGCGAAGAGAGAAATAAGGCAAGCCTAGAAGAAGGGATATGTAGAAGGGAAAGAATAAGTATGAAGAGCAAGGAAATGGAAATACAATAAGAAGGAAGGAAGGAAGGAGAAAAACAACCTACCACCGACTTTAGTCATTTGTAGGGGAAGAAACCAAATACCAAAGAAGGAAGAAATTGTAGGCCTAAATACACAGGTAGTAAGGACTTATGAAAGCGTCTCCGGTAAACTTAGCCTACCTGAGTTTGTTGTCATAATGCATGGAAAGTAAACAGTTCCTCAATATAAAATGTTCCTTCTAAATTAAAATATCATTATCATAGGCCTCTTATTATTTGTTAAGGTCGTGGCTATTTAACCGTAGCTACGGAAAAATTACGTTATACAATTTAACCGTAGACTGTACTACGGTAAATTTAAGCATGCTATTTTAGCCGTAGACTTTAGGCCGTAATAAAAGTGTCGTCCTTCCGTCGTCCTTTTTTGCTGTTTTAGTAACAACAAAAAAACATCAAGACCTTTAACATCGCTATTTTAAACGAGAGTCCTTTTTCGGTTGTCGTCGTCCTCTTTTGCTGTTTTATTAACAACAAAAAACCTTCCAAGACCTTTAACGTTTCTATTTTAAACAAAAGTCCTTTTTAGGCTGCCTACCTACACGTCGAGGTGTAGAGATAAGGCTTTTCCTTAAAATAGGCCTAGGCCTAGCACTTTTTAAACGCTTTTATCATCTAGAATTGTGTTTGCGACGGGGCCGAATGTAGTGAAATCATTTGCAGAAAAAACATGGACCCAAATAGAATGGTAAAAAAACGACCAAACGAAAATTTGAACCGCCGACCTTTCGCATAGAATTCGGACGCGCTACCACTCTGCCACAATGCACTGTGATATTTTGAAGCTATTGGCCTAGTTAGGTGGTATCGTACGGCCTTCGATTATTTCCGCAGATCTTCCTTTTTGCTACGGACAATTTGTTATTGTTAATTTGTCCGTAGCCTACAGTTAAATAGCCACTTCGGTTTATTAATTCAAGACCATAAGGCCCAATCCTAAACCATAAATAAATCTACTTCCGCCGGAACTTTTTCGGTTGGTATGGACCGGTTTTACAAAACTACTTGCGTTAGGTTAGCCGAACTTTCCGCTGACTACAGTGCGCCACGCTAGTTCTAGGATATAATCGATAAGAGCGCACCCGAAATCCTTTTCGTTACAAATCTAGCCTACTTACCGGTAGTTGTTTTTCAGTGTTTTTATTGAAAAAAAAAACAGTGTCAAAAAACCGGTCCATACCAACCGAAAAAGTACCCTTCCGCCTAGACACGCTGTCTACTTCCGCCCCCTTAATTGATATTGATATTGATATTTATTAGCCATCTTTTTGCACTCATGTGCCAACACAAGTATACATGGTAGGCGAGTATTAGACGTTGTCATCAAGAGTGGTTGAATATAATACCTGGTTATAATAGTATAAATGTACAAATCATTCTACAAGTGTAAAGCGTCAATAACAAGACTAGGAAAACGCTAAAGTCCCGCCGCGTTGATGGATGAGCGTTTTTGTAAGTTTTTAGTTTGCGTGGGACCACTTTTCCTTTGCAAGTGCTTTGTGAATGCATTGTAGGTGATTGTTGTCGAGTTTCAAATGTTACTTGTTAATGGTTATTATAAACCTCAAAAAAACTCATATCAAAACCTTTATTCTATGAATTCTGGCTCACTTTTTCAACTTTTTCTTTCAAAAGGTACTACATCACCATAACCTTTGTGTTCATGTGAAATATGAATGTTGTAGCCCACCCGTTTGGTCAGAATCGGCCCAAATGTCACGAAAATATCGCACTAAAAATCGAAAAAAATCGTAAAGTACGTTTATTTTTGGGTTCTGGTTACCTTTTTCAACTTTTTTTTTCACAAGGTACTACATCACCATAACCTTAATGTCCATGTAAAATATGAACTTTGTAGCCCCACCCGTTTGGTCAGAATCGGCCCAAATGTCACGAAAATATCGCACTAAAAATCGAAAATAATCGTAAAAGTGCGATATTCATGAGAAATATTTCTCCGATTGAACCCAAAAACGTGGCACGTCTAAGTTCAGAGATTTCGAAGGTCCTGTCAAATTTTCATCAAGATCGCTTATGCCGTTTGCCGGAATCGTGCGAACAAACAGACAAAAAAACAAACAAAAAAAAAAACAAACAAAAAAACATTGGAGCTAAATTTTTTGAGGGGTCAGTGAAATTGAAGTTTTCGCTTCGCTCGCTACGCTCATCCAATAAAATTAATTAGGATAGGCCTATCAGTATCTTGCAAGATATCACATACAATACATTACAATGATTAAGTCGCCTACATGTACAAATAAGTTTCCCAATGTAAAACAAGTCAATAACAAGATAAAACTATAATAAGGGTATATAACCCAGTAGGCAATAGTCATACTCTTACAAGATATCACAGTTCTGAGCTAATTTAAAACACACATATTACAAATTACATAACTAACAAGTACAATACTAATACACACAACTCACATGGAAGAAAGTCCACAGATCAATGACTAAAATACTCTGCAAGAGAGTAAAACTCTTTTTCCAGCAGCCAGATTTTGACACTATTTTTAAAACTACTTTCACCTAATCTGCCTTTTATATTATTTGGTAAGTGATTAAAAATTTTCCTTCCCGCTTGGATAGGGTCACTATCTGCTAGCCTAAGCCTAGTTAGGTCCTGGTGGAGATTGTCTTTAAGTCTAGTGTTGTGGGTGTGCACATTACTGTTCCTTTGAAACAAGGTGGGATTTTCATTGACAAAGCATGCCATTTCAAGTATATAAGTACCAGTTATAGTGAGAATACCTAGAGTTTTGAATGCCTGTCTGCAAGATGCCCTATTGGGTAAGTTTAAGAAGATTCTTACAGCCCGCTTTTGAAGACGAAAGACAGATATTGTAGCCGATGCATTACCCCAGAATAAGATCCCGTATTGAATTAATGATTGGAAAAATGCGAAATACACCATTTTTGCTATCTTCTGGTTGCACTGATTTACTACATTCCTCAATACATAGCAAGCAGAACTTAACCTACTACATAAGTTGTGGATATGGTCTGCCCATTTAAGCTTGAAGTCTACAGTTAGTCCAAGAAACATTGCATGCTCCACCAGTTCCATCTCCACATTCTCATGTTCAACCGTCATCTGTGATAATTCACCTTGAACCTGGAATTTTAACAGCTGTGTTTTCCCACAATTTAACTTAAGTTTGTTTGCATCAAACCATTCTTCAAAGGCCCTCAGTATAATTAGGAATTTATCTTTCAAACCCATTTCGCAGAGTGCCCGTATTATAGCACTAGAATCATCTGCGTAGAGAACAATCATACAACCCAGCGGTAGATTTTTTGGAAGATCGTTGATATACAGAATAAAAAATACTGGCCCCACGATTGACCCCTGCGGTACTCCATGTTTGACAAGCCTCCATTTTGAGTGAGCTATCGATTTTCCTTTTCCTACGGCCACCCTCTGGGTATAATCTTAATTTGACGGGAATGTTATTTTACATTAAATTTATGATTTTCCTTTTTCTAATTGAATATTATTATGTGTTTACTTGGTTTTTGGGCGCGGAAAGTAGTTTCTGGACTTATTTAATCACTTTTAGTTTGATTGAATAACACACGCAATCCCTACCCCTGAGCCCTACACAACACTCGTCCAACTTTTCAACACAGTTTTTTCCAAAGAAAAAGAATAAAAAAACAACTTCAAAATAGAAACAAATGAAGAAGACCTCATTATTAACGATTTATTTATACTAATCACTCTGAAAATATACCAATTAAATAGAATAACACATATTTAACACAAACACTCGCTCATTTCACTGTCATTGATCCGCCATGTTTGGTATTTACGTCTTGATTTTACTTACTAGGCGTACCAACCATTTTCGCTAAAATACTCCACCTACAAAACCTTTAACGTCGCTATTTTAAATATAAAGGACTTTCACCACAAAAGGATTTTCGTTTAAAATAGCGACGTTAAAGGTTTTGAAGTTTTTTTTTATTAGGCCTATAACAGTAAAAACGTGATGATTCTATTTTGGATTTTTTTTGTGTTCTTGTAAGGTAACTTGCAGTGAGTACATCTCAGCACGGTAGGCCTAGGCCGCGTCGCTCCGCGCTACTTATAACTTACTTTTGTTTATAAAACAGAAGCTGAAAATTATTTTTAATTGGTTTCCGCGCATTTATTTTTAATATACTTTGAAATATCAGTGATTTGGCAAAGAAAATAAAGTAAAAAAACAAAAAATTGCAATTCCGTCAAACTAGTAGAGTTCCCACCCTCTGTTTCCTATTCAACAACTACTACTAACACAACAACAACAACTACTAACCCTATCTAGCGGAAAACTGACAAAAGTTCTAGCCTACCTTTTGCATGTCAATCATTTAACATGGGGAAATCGGAGATGGGACAATACATCCAGACGACGGTGGAAGAAACATCAAGCAAGTGTGATTGGGGCAGGCCTAACTAGGCCCTAGCCAACCAATGGGGGTAGGCCTAGGCTACTAGCCAAGCGATTGTGCACAAGTAGCCTAGGCTAGCCTAGGCCCTAGGTAAAGCAATAGTAACCTGCTAACCTGCAAAATATGATTCTCACCTTATGAGCAGGGTCCACCATTATGACTTCAAAGTACTTATAGGTTGAGTCCTGGGCCACCCAATAAGAGTTTAAAACCCTCAATCCTCCACAACGCCTTCCGACGCGTTCTTCGGCAACTGATTGCAAGTTTCGAGTTGGTTTCAGCTCGTTTATCCCATGTCCCTTGGGCTTACCGAAAGTAGCTCCCTTGGGTACTGGGCGTTTACGGCCACCGCGACGAAAAAACGCATGCGAAATACTATAACCCTGTTTAGCACGGTATCCCAGCCGTCTCGCCTTATCTGGGCGCGACGGCCTAGGACTTCGGTGCAGCTTCGTTAGTTTCTGAACTCCCAAACTCTTACTTTTAAATAAAAACGGAAAACGCCCGGTTTGTTTTTTTCCCTGTACAATTCGGACATATACTTATATGCCCCCTTTTAATGTTTGAAAGAGACAATTTTAAATTACAATTACACGTGTTTCACTACTGAACAAGATCAGTAATGGCAGAAACCGGAAAGACTCCCAACCAAAACGGAAATAGAATTTGTTCTTCGCGAATGAGTGAAGCTAGTTCCCCCAATCGAGACGAAGGTTGAACCCCCTAAAATCAAAGTGCTTAAATTTCTATTAATTTTTGTATTATGAACAAAAATAGGTAATAAATTTCTAATTAATAATTTACTTTAAATACATTAAAACTTAAAACTAAAAATCACAAAAAACGTCTATTTAATTACCTTATAATAACCATAAATAAATAAAAGTGATTACGCTCTCTGACAGAATTTTGGAGCTACCTTCACTTCTCTTGTCCACTGCCTTGTTAACGCGTAACAGTGATAACTTCCGTCAATTCTTCGACAACAACCACAACTCCGCAGTCAAAATAACAACATAATTTTCCATTTATGTGGTTTTATCTTCAAATAGAGACAATAAAAATGTGTTAATTTAATAAAATAACCTTTTTGAAATATTTGCGTTTCTAGTATGGCTTCTATTTCCATTTTCGTTACATAATCACAGGTGATTAGGAAACCTCGTCCCCCTCAACCCGTTTTGCCAAGGCTTTTATCCGTGTGATTTGGGCTCCCAAGTGGCTCCGAAAACACGTCGGCAAAGTAGATATCTCTCATCCATCATCGCCGAAGTATCGACGGCAAAGTGGCAGTTGTTCGACCGACCCCATAACATTGCAGAACGAAATGAGCTAAACGACATGATATCTGTTTAGTTCCTTAATTTCAATATAAAATGGAAATATTTAAAACTATGAAATAATATTAACCATAAACATACATCACAAATTGAAAAGTTTAGTATGGTTTCGAACAAAACCTAAAATAATTCGGTACTTCTTCGGTTCATGGGCCCAAATGTTTTCCATGGGTTTAAAAATTATCTAGGAGCCCGTTGAGGCGCCGCAGCAAGCCGTGGCGCGCTACACACTCAGGCACCTTATACAGCAAACAGAGTTGGGGGGATTTCGATGTGTTACCAGCTGTCATGAAATGTGATGCGAACTAGAAAACTATCAAAATGGAGGGGATTAGGTAGGTCTAAACCCGACAAAAACATGCCAAATTTGGTTGGGAAACCCATCATACCTTCTGGGTGAAAAGGTGTGTTGAAACTATTAAGAGGCGTGAGGGGGAGGGGGGGGAAAAAAAGATGGATGTGTAGTCAAGTCTTACATAAAAGTGGGCTTCTTTCGACTACACCCGCAATGTGTAAAAGTTCCTACTTTTTCCAAAATATATTCAAAATGAATAAGATTTTTGGGTTTTGACTGTTACAGGCATGCACGTTTTTGAGTGACTGTACGCTTGAATTAATGGGGTCAAAAAATAACGAACATGCATTCTGTTCTACATA